>JAGKTI010018133.1:0-10638 GCA_018397915.1 Birgus latro | reverse complement strand
TCTCTCTCTCTCTCTCTCTCTCTCTCTCTCTCTCTCTCTCTCTCTCTCTCCGGGCAGATAAGAGATATTTAAAAGAACATGAGGATTTATTATTGTAGACTACTTACAAAGTACCTGACGGGCCGTTGGTAGGTACAGTCGTCCCAGGAAGTGATGGCAGGGTATTCAGAATATTTCGGCCATTGACAATGCACATACTTTTCCTTATATCTTTAAAACAAGAAGGAAATGCCGAGGTGCCTGTAAATTCCAAAGTGCAATAATTCGATAGTTACGATAGGAAATTTTCAGACGGAACTACCTGAAAATTGGGAAGTATCGCTCAGGGACAGTCAGGAAAAATTTGCAGAGTTTAACCCTTCGTACGCCATGTGGGGCCAGATTGACCCCAACATATTATTATAATGATGCTATTTAATCGCTTATTATTATAGGATCTGGCCAACCATGACTTTTTTTTGTCTTTACCCAGTGTATAAGCACACAACATTTGAGTGAAAGGATTCTTATAGTTCAGGAGTTAGGAGGGCGCAAACTTCACTGGGGGTCGTCTGGTACCCCACCTAGCATTCCGTGTAACTTTTTTTTTTTTTTCCAGATTCTAGATATTATCGACCATGTCATTGGATGCTGAGATGTCCTACAGTCAGCGGAGGAGAATCATAGAAGATCCTTCCATTTCTGATGCTGATAATGACACCTGCAGTGATTTATCTGATGTTAAAATGATTCAGGGGTTTTCTGATTATAAATATGTCAATCTTTTTTATGTTTATGTTTACTTGATTTGTAAATCACATAGGAGTTATCTGAATATAAATGTCAATCTTGTTTATGTTTTGAACATAATTATATTCAACCAAATTTGTTGCTTCATTTTATTTTCATGATAGTGTTTTTTCTTCTATGATATTAAAACTGATATTACCTTTATTCTATTGCATTAAGAGCATGCTGAATGAAAAAAGAATTATGTAACCTGGAAAGATATGCAACATTATTCATTACATGTGCAAACTTCCAAAAATGTTGAAGAAAACTATAAAAATTTTACTTTCAAGACCCTACATGGCGTTCCAGGTTACGTTTTATCACCTTGCGTACAAAGGGTTAAATCTAGTATGATAACAAACACTAATTTTAAGTGGCCTTAAGACTGAAAACAAAACGACTTGTATAAACAATTAAAAACAGACATTATCATATCTAAAATCATTTCTGTTAGAGTGCCAATGAATACTTTAAAGTCATTTATTTCAGTTTTTGTTGGTCCATTGACGACGACAGAATGCGGGAGAGCGGCGTCAGTTCGTAGGCTATTTTATATGGCTTATCAACGAGCACGAATGGAAACAGTTATTACTTGGAGACATGCAGTTCGTACACCGCATTGGGCTAGTTCTCCATGAAGAAAAATCTCTAGAAAACAGAAAGCCAGAGGATTATCGGTGAATGAAATATACAGGAAGAACCTCCAAAGTTTGCCAAGTGAGAGATCTTTCGAGACTGAAGACTGAATGCCAGACTCGTGTCATAGACTAGTATACTCAGTGCTTAAACGATTGGCGAGAGTAGTAAAATACAGAGGTTCATAAACAAATCACTCAGTTCAAAACTTTCAAATCAGTATTATCAACCAAGCAGTAGCCTACATAGCGGTTTATGTAGAAAGCTATTTCATTGTTAAAAGATTGAGAAAAAAGCATATGCTTTTTGTTTTGCAAGAATGTGTAAACTCATGTTTTGGTCCTCGCTGTTGCCTGGTGTAAAAGAAAAAAATAAAATCTGCCATACCTCCTTTACCAAAAAATATTTTGTATTTACAGGGAATAAAGTACTAATTATCATTATTATAGCTGAGGGGAAGACAAGGAGTAAAAGGAACAACGGTTTAGCTGCTGCCTGGGTACGGAACCCTTGCTATGAATAATTAAATTTTTGTGGCATCTGTATTATTGCTATATCACCACCATAGCATTTGAAAACAAAGTAGGGTATTGCATTCACCAGAATTTTCCTCAACTGCCCTTCGAAACTAGACCATCTGTATTTTAAATCATGGGACTTTAATGTGTCAAGAACATCTGGATATACTGTGGGATATAGTGGGCGCCACGTGTGGAGTATACTGTATAATACAAATACATTCTAATCATGAAAACGTTTCTTACGGTGTTAACTTTTAATATATCAATTTCTTATGTTATTCATTTTACATAATTCTTGGCGTGATATACCATGTACAACATTTTATTCGAGATGACGCAATGGAGATTGAGAATTCTTACCTTATATTCTCCATCTAAGGTTTCATTAAAAGTCTGGCAGCGCAGAGTGACCGAAGCAACTCTGCCATCACTTCTTGGGACGACTTTGCAATAGGTGGCTGGACAGGTAGGTAAACAGATGAGGTGGTTGACAGGTTATTAGGTAGGCTGGTAGGTCGGTAGGTAGGTGTACATTGATTGGTCGGAGAGTGGGTACTATGGCAGGGTACATCTGTTTGAAGATAGGTAGGTTGGTAGTGAGTAGACAGATAGGCAGGTAGGTAGGTTGGTAGTGGGTAGAGATAGGTAGGTAGGTAGGTTGGTAGTGGGTAGACAGATAGGTAGGTAGGTTGGTTTTAAGGTAGGCAGACTTATAAGTTGGTAGGAAGGTAGGTAGATTGGTTAGTAGGTTGGTTGGTACATAGGTTGGTAGATAAGTAAGTAGTTAGGTAGGAGGTAGACTGGTAGGTAAGTAGTAGGACTGGTGGGAAGGTAAGCAGGCTAGTAGATGGGTAGGTTGGTAGGTGAGTAGGCTGATAGGTGAGTAGGTTGATAGGTGGGTAGGTAGATAGGTTGATAAGTAGGAAGGTAGGTAGGCAGGTAAAGAGATGGGTAAGTGGGTAGATGAGCAGGCAGAGAGGCAAGTTAATAGGTAGGCTGGTGGGTTGATAGATAGTAAGTAGGCCAGCAGTGTGGTAGACAGGTTTGTAGGTAGGAGGATTGTCAGGTTGATAAGTCAGTAACAGTAGATATGCTATCTGGTGGAAAGAAGTAAGTGGGTAGGTAGGTAAGCAGGTGAGTAAGTAAATGTGGTGATGCGTAAGTAGGGAAATTGTTATGTACCTGGTAGTTTGGATGATAAGTGGTTGATGGGTAGATATGTAGTCAGGTATGTAGTGAGCAGGCATGTGGGTGAGGAGGTTTAAAGTTATTAGCAGGGCAGCGGGAAAGAAAGTAGGAGGGTAAGTTGGCACACTAGTAAGCAGGGGAGTAGACTGTAGCACCAGTCGAGCAGGGCAGTACTTCCAAGGTGGATGGAAAGCTGATGACATGGAGAGCTGGAGCTCCCGTTTCATCAGCCTTCGGAACTAGTCCCTGACCATCCCCCTTTGCTGCACCTTTTCAGTGTTTCAGTAACACAGAAAGTAGCCAGCATGCTCTCCAGTACAAGTTTCTCTAACTGTCAACACCAAACTACATGCACATTACACACTACATTTCCCATTCAAAATTGAAACCAAAATGGCATCTAATAACCAAGCCTCGGAGTCCACGGGGAGGGAGGGGGAGGGGACGACCATAAATGTCCCCATTATCCGCCCCTCTCCATGTCACGACTCACCGAGCTGCCTGGAACCACTGTCTGACTCACTTCTTCATTTCTGCTACATATGCGGCCTTACCTCCAACACCACCTCTGTTGAACACCACCTCTCCTCGTTTAAATCCCACATTCTCTTCCTAACTGAGACTCAGCTGTCTGAAGCAACTGATAGCAAACCCTTCTCTGTATCCTCCAACTTTCTCTATACTCATTTCAAAGCCAAAGGTGGCTGTTGTCTATATGTATGCAACGACTTATCTTGCTCTCATGTTCCTGAACTTGATTTTTCTGAATTCCCTACTTTCTGGCTTCGGGTTTCCTGTCATTCTTTGACTAAATATATCTGTGCTCTTTACTTATCCCCCAATTCTACTGACTATGAAAAATTCATCGACTATCATACTTCTACGATGGAGCATATCCTGTCCATTTCTCCTTTATCTGAAATCTCCAGTCTAAGAGATTTCAATGTTCACCACTACCTTTGGCTCTCCTCTCCTTTCATTGATCCACCTGGTGAACAAGCCTTTATCTTTTCTATCCATAATGACCTTAAGCAGCTTGTACAGTGAAAGACATAAGTCGGGTCCCGGTTTTGTTCGAAGATGAAGTGTAACACTGTAACATTATGAGAGCTCTACCACAGCTACATATTCGTGGTTGGCTAGCCTGACTTTCCTCAAGCTTCATATCTGCTGCTGATGAAAGTATAAACGAATTAAATTCTGAAGTCTTATCATTCATTTGCGAGAACTGCTGCATCTGAGAGACGAAATGTGAACCATATTCGGTCAGGGAATGACTGTTGGCCGTTAAATCATACACTGTACCACAAAACTTTAGGCAGACCTAGTTTATACCTTGGTATGGGCAGAGCAAAACAACATGTGTCCAACTGCTGAGAGAGGACATGATATACCTCTATTTAGGAGGAAAGAATCCCGAACAGATAGTTCGGATTAGGTGCTGTCGGGAGGAAGGCACAACGGACAGTGGCCATTGCTCAGGTCGCCCTATTGTTACCACACCAATATAGGACCAGGAAGTAATCACAACGGTGGAAGGCAGCATCTGTAGGCAGTGCTTATTCTGTAAGAGACGAATTGGATCTAGAATAAAGCACACACTTAGTTCTGTGTAGATTTCGATCTTCTGGGCTTCTGGGTTATGCAGTCGAACTCAGCCTATGGAATTCATTTCGCCACTCATAACTAAACAATCGATTAACATTAACTCTATCCCCATATGTGACAACGGTGTTTGATGACAGATGAGAACAAATGAGAAACTGTTCATATACAGTATATATCAAGCAAAATTAGCAGTCGGGAAAACACACCTATATATATTTATTTCACTTAGTTATGAAAAATATGAACTCATCCAAAGGGTCATCACCTGGAGAAAATGGCAACTCCAGTCAGTGCTGCAAACCCTCCGTATGGTGGAAGATTGAACGCACCAGATCTTTAGCCTTTCAGCAGATGTTTTCAACTAATTTCAGGACACAACTTTGTCCATCATTGTATAGCACCCTACTCGTATCCCTGATTGCCTTGGAGAGAGTTCTAACATACTCGGCCTCTTCCTTACAACTAACCCTTCTGCTTACACTGTTAATCTTTCCTCCTCTTATCACAGCCTTATTACCTTAGGCTGTCCTATAGCTCCAGTATAGCCTGTGGACTCTCCAATGAAACATAGAGCGTGGCACTTTGAAGCTGCCAATTAGGAGGCCCTCAGGCAGTAGTTCTTTGATTTTCCCTGGAATGATTATTGTTTCCATGGTCGGGAGCCAACTGAGTGTGCCTTGCACATTACGGAGGTTATTCTCTCGGGCATGGAAGCATACATTGTTTTCTCATATCCTTTGACTAATGTAAGAAAGCCTTGGTTTAATCATCCTTGTTCTATATTGTTCACAACACGGAGAAGGCTTATAAAAGGTAACGGAGCCAACCCACCTCTGAATCACATCTATTTTATGTTTCTGCCCCGAATCATGTTAAATCTGTTTTTCGCTCTGGTAAAAATAATTTCATCCGTACTAAATGCCCTCAATTCTCCAACTCGGATCCTTCCCGGTCCTTTTGGCACCTTGCCAAAAATCTTTCGAACAACTTTACCTCATCATTCTTCCCTCCTCTTTTCTACTCTGATGGCTCTGTAGCTATTTCTTCTACCGATAAAGCAGATCTCTTCGCTCAGACTTTCTCCTCCAGCTCCACCTTAGACGATTCCGGTGCTGTTCCTTCATCACTTCCCCCCTCTGACTTCGTCATGTCTGACATTAAAATTTCTTCATCTGATGTATCTTCTGCCATCACTGGCCTCAGTACTAACAAGGCATAGGGGTCTGATGGAGTCCCTCCTGTTGTCCTTAAGAACTGTGCTTCTGTGCTGACCCCATGCCTTTCGCCTTTGTCTATCAACTTGCACCTTTCCTTCTTGCTGGAAGTTTCCTGTCATTCAGCCAGTTCCAAAGAAGGTGGCCATTCCCAACCCTCTAACTATCGCCCAATTGCTTTAACATCCTGTGCCATAATAGTTTTCGAATCTATTCTTAACCGAAAAAAATTTAATGCATCTTTCCTATCAATACCTTCTTTCTGATCGTCAGTATGGGTTCCATCATGGCTGCTCCACTGGCGATCTTCTCACCTACCTTTCAGGTTCCTGGTCATCCTCCTTTCGGAACTTTGTCGAAAACTTTGCTATTGCACATGAGATCTCAAAGGTTTTCGACAGAGTCTGGCATAAATCTTTAATTTCCAAACTGCCCTCTTATAGTTTCTCTTTTTTTTTTTTTTTTTTTTTTTTTTTAATCTGTGCCTTCATTTATAGCTTCCTTTCTGGTCGTTCCATAGCTGCTGTTGTTGACACTGGTGTTCCGAATGGCTCTGTCCTATCACCAACTCTCTTCCTTTTGTTCATCAATGACCCTCAAGCTATCCACTCATACGCTGATGATTCCACTCTTCACTTTTCCATTCGGTTCCCGCAACATCCATCTCAGCAGTTACCTCAACAAACAAAGGATGAGACTATGGCATACCTAATGTCTGACTTGGCTCGTATCTCTGACTGGAGTACAAGTAATCTCGTTGTTTTGAATGCATCAAAGACTCGGTTCTTACACCTGTGAACCCGTCAAAATCTTCCACAGGAATAGCCATTAATGTTTAATAATATCCAGGTCAGTCCTGCATCATCCTTAAACGTACGGGTATTTGGGGTTTCGTTCTCTCGGGATTTATCTTGGAGAGATCATATTACATCTCTTGTAAAATCTGCTTCCAATAGATTACAGAAGGTGCACTAAGCTGACTCCATACCTTCTTTAGCCCTGCACAGATGTTGACTTTATACATGGGTATTGTTCGCCCATGTAGAGGACTACTCTCATGTGTGGGGAGGCTCCCCACATACAGCTCTTCTCAATTTCATCTCATTAACTCACCTTCTCATACTGGCTTCCTTCAGCCTCCGTCCCTTCGCCACACTGTTGCATCTTTATCTCTTTTCTATCGCTACTTCAATGGTCTATGCTCCTCTGAACTGTCTTTTTGCATCCCTCAACCTCCACGACGGGCTCGTAGTACCCGTCTAGCAACAAACTCTCATCCCTTTTCTGTCCAACTCTAATCCAAGAGTTAACCGTTACTCCCAGCCATTCATTTATGCAACAGGTCAACTCTGGAACTGTCTCCCTTTGTCTGTATTTCCTACTTCCTATGACCTTCAGTCTTTCAAACGCAGAGTGTCCAGGCATCGCGAAATGAACAGATCTTGAATTTGGCTCCCTGTTGTATTGTTGTTTTTTCCTTGGAAGGAACGGTTTACGGGCTCCTGACTTGTGGCTCCTTCTTCCTTGTATAAAAATAAGAAAGCATATAGAAAATAAGTTCATTCATCCATCTATCATCCAGCGCTGCCCCCCACGAGGAGTGCAGGAACCTGGGACAAGGCAAGTTGGTCCTGACATTTAAGATGAGAGTGACCAGCCTCACTTCTTCCTGAGTGGCATTACATGAGCAATATACCCCAACCACCCCTTGGATACAAAACTACACAGGCTCAATCCGATTGGAGCACCTTAAGTACCCACTAAACTACCAGGTTATCTGGTTACCACCCAAAATAGTAAATGGTTTCCTGGTGAACAGAAAACAATTTGGCTCATCACTCAGCGTAGAGTCACCCGTAGGCAGAAGGAAGAGGAAAGAATGAAGGAAAGGACAGAAGAGGGAGTGTAGAGTCACCCGTACGCAGAAGGAAGAGGAAAGAATGAAGGAAAGAAAGACATAAGAGGAAGGAAGGAAGAGAGGAAAGGGCAGACATCCAAAGCAGCACTACATCGAGTGAGTGAATGGTGAGCACCCCCACCTACCACCAAACCAAGTACGTTTTTTTAGGTAAAAAAGAAATAAAACTTGCAATAGGAGTCCACACTAAAAGTGTGGAACGTGTTCGAACGAGCGAGCGAGCAAGTCAGGCAGTGTTGAATATTGTCTCATGTGGCTCATCATCTTCCTCTGATTTCCTGATCTGAAAATACTAAAAGGAAATTATCAGATTACATCAAAAATATTCCCTCACACTTCCTAAAACCAATACTCCTCTTGTATTAATTTTAGGCTAGGGCTTGGAACCTAGCAAGTTAATAATGACTTTGCTTTTTGCTCGCTTACAAAAATTACTTTCACCAAATCTCTCGGTGCACTCCGATTCGAATCAGGAATCAGAAATTCAGAGTTTCTTTCGTCAATCAGGGTATTGTATTGGTTTGACTCTGATTTACTCAAAAATTTCCCCCCCCCCAAAAAAGAAAGCCAAACAGAAGGTATTATTTGTTTTGAAAAGGCAAAACCTGGCTGCTCTCAGCAATCATCGGAAAATACTGCTGTGCTGCTCACGCAACCTTAGCCCATTACTTCTTGTGCAGCTGGCTGTTATGCTAATCTGCCTTTATAAAATTGTTTCCTTGATTTATGGAAAAACTCTAGGGAATTACAGGCTGTCCATGAAATAAAAATAATTGAGAATTTTTATGCGATTCCCAAATTGGTGTAAATCTTTCTTGTAACTTTTAAATTGGCTGAGATATCCAAAATAGTTCGCTACTGTAGTACACCCCACCCTCGGCTATTACTCCAAATTGGTGCCGCCATGGCTGCGCTATAGCCGGAAACGTGATAGCCGAAGTGAAGAGCTTATGGTAATAATTCTAACTGGTGCCATGACCTCAATATTTACCCCTAAGATACCCGTTTTGTACCACATAATAACAAATTATAGTAAAAAAATGAGCATACTGTACAGACTTTATCAGCATGCTCCACTGTTTATAAATAAAGAAGATGGCAGCCGCTTAAGCTATGTACTGCAAGTGCTCCAACTGTGGTCTTTTTTCACTTCTATGAGGAGGTTGAACTTCACCAAATTCATTGTGTTATGTAATGAAATATTTAAGAGTCTTAAGGTATACTGTAGTGACTAGTTTATAGATTTGTTTGTAAAACCGCTATGAAAGTGTTGGTCACGAAGCACCTATCTATAAGCCAAGACGAAGTATAAGGCCTCCCATCATCATCATCACGTATATAAAAGTGGTTATTAATGTATTATGGTGGAGTTTTATTCACACTTGAGCATACAGACTTTATCAAATTAACTTCTTCAATCACTGCTTGAGTAGCATCCTCCGCCATCTTGAATGTTTTGGTTGGTCAGCTGATGTGTCCACTTGGGCAAGCTTTTTTTTTTCGCTCGATCCACAAGGCTGGTACGTGATAGGAGGTATTTAGTGCGTGATAAAGGAATTTGGGTAGGTTTCTTATACAAGCGTGATAGCGGTAAAATGCTATAGCGGAAAGTGCGATAGCCGAGGGATGGGTGTACAGAGTTTTCCTCTCGACCCCTGCCCCCATTTCTTGCTGATGTGATAAATTTTTCGCTCGGGTACATATGTCGGGGTCCATCTGTGACTAAATTTGGTGTTCAAGCAAGAGAAGCGAGCGAGAACAACAATGGCTGAAAATATAAAGAAAACAATGTTGCTCCTTTAGAGAAAAGGTTGAACAAAAGTAAGTCAAATTCAAGATCCGTTCACTTCGAGATGCCTGTACACCGCATTTAGTGTGGTGCAGGTCATAGGCAAAGGGAAATACAGATGAAGAAGGCTGCTTCAGAGTTTATCTACTAAATATATGAAGAATGAGATTATCGGTAAATCCCTGGTTTAGACATGTAGACACAAGAATCTAATGGATGATTATGTAGGCAGATAGGTAAGTTGGTAAGTAATCAAGCTGATTAGTAGGGGTGGTAGCTTTATTTCTGACTGTGAGAAGAAGAGCGTGTTAATTTAGGAGAAAAGTATACTCTCTCTCTCTCTCTCTCTCTAAGAATGGAGGTGAAAAGGAAAAAATAAAAAAAACATCTGAAGAATTTAATAAGCACGTTCATCAACCGCGCTACCACCGTTGCACCATGAACCGCCACAGTGATGGAGGGGTGAGCGAAGGAATCAGTGGGATGGCTGCAGATGTGGTGGGTGGTGAAGCTGGGGGAAGGAAAGTGAAGGATGGTCCATAGATAACGCTGCGTCTGAACACCGCTAGGTGATTTCACGTGTGTGGCGGGGACGACTCAACGACTGTTATCAATGTCTGTGCTGCATTTACTCAGTGAGTACTCTCATTGCCACACGCATGCCTGCACCAGCAGACTGAGAAGTCCCCACAACACATGCGGTACCACCATGTAAGTTCCTTCTGGAACGCTGCTTAGGGACCACCCTATAAGTTATAACTTTTGGAAATGAATGTTGTACTATGAGTGGCTTGAATGCAAAATATTCCAAAGTACCCGCCAAGAACTTAAGGGTCAGGGGATTAGCAAATAGGTGCAATAGCTGAAAATGTTGTAGGTAGTGGCTTTGGGACAGGAAGTTGTTTCTTAAAGAAGTGGATGTTGTTGGGTGTGATCTGAGTGGACAATGTGTATTCCAAAGTATCTCCCAAAAATAAAAGTTAAGAAATGTGT
>JAGKTI010018132.1:6055-17934 GCA_018397915.1 Birgus latro | reverse complement strand
CTCTTTTGGGCCTTAATGACGCGGTGTGAGTGACGTGGATCAACAGTGGTGCGTGTGGGGGTGTGGGAGGGCGAGAGAGAGGGTGAGAGAGAGGGGGGGCAGGGACTGAGGAGGAAAGAGAAATGAGAGGGTGTATAAGGGCAGGAGAGGGTGTGTGTGTGTGTGTGTGTGTGTGTGTGTGTGTGTGTGTGTGTGTGTGTGTGTGTGTGTGTGAGCTATTTAAATTGTTTCTTCATTTCTGGTGTTACTGAATTGGTGATTGAAAACAGGAGGGACTGGGATGACCTTCCGGCAGCAAGACAAAACGACAGCCTTTGGAGGAAATCCTGTCTGACTGTGGTAGAAATGAATCCTGCATCAAGTCTCGAACGCTGCAATATCCTGTTGTCAGGCCCTCTATATCATGCTTTTTACTAGTATCTCCTGTTGTCAGGTCCTCTATATCATGCTTTTTACTAGTATCGGGGTGGGAGATAGTCTTTTGAAGGTGTGTTGGGTAGCCTGAGGAGAGGAAGAGAGTGATGGGGTAGGGAATGTGAAGTTGGGAGGGTGGGTGTGAGTGTATGGGGACAGGAAAAGATTGTGTGAAAATGTGTGGAAAGGTGTGCGAGGCTAAGGATTTGTAGGGTGGAGGGGTGAGAGTGGGATGAGGATGTGTAGACAGTTGTATAAGATTATGTGGAGGGGTGGCTATGAGGGTGAGGTTAAGGATGTGAGAGGGTATGAAAGAGGGATAAGGGTGTGTGTGTGAAAGGGCGATGTGATGGCAGGAGAGGGCGGAGGAGTGAGGGATCAGGGAGAGGGAGGGTGGGTCTCGTGTGTACCCAGCCAGTATCGCCGTTGTATCAATCCCTCTGAAGGACCTTGGGCACACACTTCCTTTTCCTGGCAGGAGGTGGGGGACTTCTCGACGTCTCCACCTCCCTCTTCCTTTCCAGTTTCTGAATCTGTCTTATTCCCCTCTTTTTTCTCCCCTAATTATCTGTACTTTTCATTATTATTCTTGGTACAGTACTGGATTTGTTCTTTTTACCATTGCATGTTTATTTTATTCTTTATGCAACCAACTTTGAACACTGGCAAGGGAGTCCAGTTCTTAGATACAGTAAGCTACCTACGACGAACCAACAGAGGACTGATCCCTTGCAGTCCTCACACGTCACCTAGCACTTGGGCATTAACACTCACCATCTTTGTGATACGCTAGGGATAACACGTTCAGATCTGGTGCTATGGTATTAGAGGGAATGGTTTTACTCTTAGTGTTAATTCTGAGGGGTCATGAAAAAGAGCAGTGATCGCAGTGAGTATTGAATTTAAATCCGTAATCTGACCTTCCCTGCAACAACAAGGCTCTGACCCACGACCACACAGTCATCCCATCATTTTATCTACTTTACCACCACCCATTTTTTCCTAATTATTGTTGCCTCTAGACTGTATAATTTTTTTTCTCTCTCTCTCTCACCGATACCTGATACTGCATAATAAGACCTGAATTAGCGAGGAGCCTTGTAATCGCCTGTGTGTGTGTGTGTGTGTGTGTGTGTGTGTGTGTGTGTGTGTGTGTAGAACCATTACAAAATAGCTCATTTAGTTTGTTATCCAATCATAACAAAAAATGTGTATCTACTACAGCCATAGACTATTAAAGAATATAGCTTACCTTATGTCAGATTTTGTGTCCTTTATTGATAGTCTTTTACAGCTAGTACCAGTGAAGTTCTGTATATGCGTTAATATTTTACCTGCTTTTATATATATGTTACATAGTATATATAGCACCTGTTTTCATTTATTTTCTTGTATATACATTTCTTGTTTCATTTACTAAGTGCATGGTAAAGGTGCATGAAAAGTATCTGCACTGGAAGATGGGAGACGTGGCAGTAAGAGGTGTGGTTGTATGGTGCAGCAGTGTGTGGTTTTGTAGTATGTTGTGTGGCAGTTTGAGGTGGGGCAATGTGTAGTATTTTAATGTGATGTGAGAGTCTGAGATGGTGTAGTGATTGTAATGTGTGGTGTGACAGTTTGAGGTGATGCGGTGTGCAGTATCGTAGTGTATGGTATGACGGTCTGAGGTGGGACAGTGTGTAGTTGGGTTAATAGCTGTGTGGTTTTGTATACACCTTAGGAGAGAATTTTTTTGGCAGAAGAGATCGAACTGTATCGTGGGTGTTGATTTTCCATGTTCTTTTTGTTTTACACCTGTTCCTTCATGGCCTCCTTTCTGACGTTGTCCTTCAATTCACGTCGACCTCGTATCCCCTCTACATTCCCCCATTTATTCCCTCACTTCCCCTACCTCTTTCCCCCTCACTTCCCTCTCCCTCAAAATCTCACTTCCCCCGTGACACCGTGCACGAAGTAACTTTCTGTAGTCGGTGGTCTGTCTCCCCCACTTCCTCTTGCCCTTTCCCTCCATTCTCTTCACCTCTTCTTTCCCATCTCACTGCTACTCCTTTTACTCGTATATTTGTACTTTCGAGGGCATTTGCTCTGAATTAGACTATGGCTATGTCTGTTCTGTGAGTCAGTTGATAAAGATAGTAAAATAAAAAGATTCACCCACTCTCCAGCTTCTTTATATATAATATCCAAACCCAGTTCTCTCCCTGTTCCCCTTTACATCCTCCCAACCCTTCCCCTCACCCCTTTGTCCCCCCCTTTTCCCCTCCTCTTTCCCCCCCTCTTTGTCCGCTCCT
The DNA here is from genome assembly GCA_018397915.1 of Birgus latro. Lineage (NCBI taxonomy): Eukaryota > Metazoa > Arthropoda > Malacostraca > Decapoda > Coenobitidae > Birgus > Birgus latro. The sequence continues at coordinate 15,229 of JAGKTI010018132.1, read as the reverse complement.
CTTTCCCCCATTTACCCCTCCTCTTTCCTCCAACCATCCCCTCCCACTCCCCTCCCCCGCGGCAGTAAACACGAGATACCTCAGTGTAGTTGAAGAGCTGGTCCCTACTTAGCGTCCACGTTATAGGTCCTCTGGCGGTGATATTGCAAGCGAAACGGTGCGTGCACTTTCCTGGTTCCTAACTTCCAGAGAGAGGGGTGGGGGAAGTGATGGGGGGGTGGTGCTGCTGTGGGTTGAGTGTGGGTTTTTGTTTTTGTTGGGGTAGGAGGGAGAGAGAGAGAGGAGTGAGGTGTTGTTGTGAGTGTAAGTGTTAGTGTGTGTGTGTGTGTGTGTGTGTAAGGTTGTTATGTGTTTCCTTGTATTAATGTCTCTGTGTTGGTATGGTCTAAACCCAAGGGCGCCACTGGGTGCTACGGCGGCAGGAAATGGGTATATATATTTAAGTTCCCCACGACCCATTTGAGTCCACCTCACGCCCGATGTGACGGCGGGTGTCTGTGCCTTTGACGCCCCCACCCCTGTCCCCCTTTTCTCTCTCTCACACATACACGCCTCCATTTTCTGGCTGCTTCTACCCTCGCTTTGAAGAGTGGAAGACCGAGAACGAGGCAGAAGACGAGCTGGCGTCCTTTACCAGACGATTTCATTCTGCTTACGAGACGAGAGATGTTGGTGGCTTTATCTCATTCCTCTAATTAAAAAAGTTTCTGTGTTTGAATAAAGCTGTTAAATTAAGGCAAAAATAATCTTTAGTGATGGTGTTCGATCTTGGACGACCTCTCAAACACAGCTCCAATTGCTGTTTGCGTCTTCTTGCCTTCGGGGAGACAGACAACGAGGATGACGGATAGATTAACCTTATAGAAGACGCAAGACCACTCCTGAGCTGAATATATTCGTTAGACCTTAGCAGAATTAATATACGATATCAGAATGATACGCTTTATTGGGTTTGATCTTTTTAATTTATTCAGGCAGAAAAATCACGAACAGTTTTTCATTTTAACAAACAGTGCTGAAGTTTGTAAACCGTCCCACCGCCACGTCATCCCCAAATTCGTCCATTTTTCCCAGCCCAGTGTTATTTACTAAGTCAAAACAATCCGCAGACCCTTCAAATATTTCTGGTGAAGCCTTTGAGAATTGTATATATTGTAGCTCAAAATCAGACTCATTACCAGAGTAACTATCCACAGTCACTCTATCTCCTTCCCTCTCTCCTTCCCCCACCAACCAACCCTCCCAGCTCTCGTGCCTTGCAAATGAGGCTCCAGGGTTGAGGGTTGAGTGTTTGGCGTGGCGTTTTTCCCCCCGACCAGAGACCAGCATCAGCATTAAGTGGGGCTATACACTTACAGATTCTCTTAATAAGCCAGGAAAGGTCAGACGCGCGTGGAGCACCTAGGCGGGGAGTGGTTTGTTCAAGGGAGGGAGGTGCCTGGATACTGTAGCCACTGGGTCATTGTGTCTGGCGGGATGTTGGACAGGTTACCGTCAGCATCCTTAACCCTTAAACACTGTAGGGCTTCAGTGTAGTCTTTCAACACTAAAGGACATGCGGTGGGCCATTATCATTATTTCATTCCTCTTAATGCCTTCCGTTTAGTGAAGAGTATGTTTTAGTCATGCTACTCGTTCCTTCAGTCGATATTGTTCAGTCTCTGAGGCGACATCTCGAGCTGGAAGAGTTAGGTGTAGCCCTCATTAATACCGTCGGTTCTAGAAGTCTAAGTTGCATGAAATCGTCTGGTGGGGGGGAAGGGAAAGTGCCTGGATGCTGTAGTCTCTGGGTCATTGTTTCTGTCTGGGAGTTGGACAGGTTGCCGGCAGCGTAGTTAACCTCTTGAATCACATGACCTTTAACATTGGTTTATTTATGTTCTAAGTTATTTTATTCAATTTGAGAAGTCTCCAGTTGTGAAGGAGGTTTAATAGTGCAATACTTAACATATCTAGTTCGAAAAATCTCCAAATGCTGGCTAAAATCGTCTGGAGATGGCAAGGACAAACCAAAACTAAAAGACATCGTATTCAAGGAGTTAACCTTTGTCTACAAGGAAGGAATTGTGTGCGATGGGAAGAGTTAGGTTAAGTTACTGTTGGTAATACCTGATTGTTGTAGTTTACGCCAAGTGGTATTACTCAACAAAGTGAAATTCTAGGTAATTAGAGGGATAAAAGCTGTCTCCTTAAGCTTAAAGCAATTGGCGTTTCCATTTTAAGCATATCCTGTCCCATTTACTACTTTCCTTTATTGTATTCCTTTCTTTTACCTCTTTCGTTATCTCCCAGCTCATCTCTGTTCGCCTGCTTCTCCTTCCTCTTCTATTTCCTCGTGTCTTCTCCTCTTCCTCACTTTAAAATCTCTTTCCTCAGTATTATCTTCGCGTTATTCCTCTTACTGCTTCCCTATTTCTCTCTACCCCTTCCTCCTCACAGCTTCCTTCCTCTCCCTCCCCTGTCCCCAAAGATAATCTCCCCACCGTTCCACATCGCCTCTTCTCACTTTCCTTGGCACTTCATCCCCCTTTATCTTTCCATTTCTTAACTTCCTCCTTCCTCCTTTCCTTCCATACCTTCCTGTTCCTCTCTCCTTTCCCTCCATCTTACCTTACTTCCATCTCTCCCCCTTTCCCACTCATATGTATCATTTTCCTTTCCATCTCTTCCTCTTTCATGACTCCCTTTTCTCTCGTCCTCCCTCCCTCTGAGCATCTTCTCGCTTTCCTTCCCCTCCATTTTAACCCTCCCTCCATCTCTCCGTTTCCTCCATAGATCTCTTCCGTTCCACCTCACCGTCTCTGGCTCTCATTAGCACCTCTTCCCCTTTGACTTCCTCTCCCCGGAATTTCCCCGCCTTCTCTCTCCCTCCTCTCTATTCCTTCCTCATTTCCTTCCCTTCCTGCATCGCTCTCTTTCTCCACTCTAGCTTCTCCCCTTCCTTCCCACACTTTCTCTTCTATCCCTTTATCCTTTCCATTTCGTTTCCTACTTCCCATCTTCTCTCCTTCCCTCCCTTCTCCCCTTCCTTTCCTCCCCCCCCTTCTACCCCGTTCCGCCCCACCGTCTCTCGTTGGCACCTCCCAGGCCTTGCCACCGGGTGAGATTAATAGCAGTCTTTGATAGTTGTCAGAGAGGGCAAAACACGGCCGTTCCTCCGCCCTACCCACACTGCACATCACACACACACACCCTACCTGCTTTAAGGTTTACTTTTCTATACAGCTGTTTTATTGCCAACATTTCTATCTCCGTTTTACTCTTTCATTTTGCTTTGTACTCCTCTCTATTTTATTTCTACATCTGTTTTCAATTGTTTCTTACTTTTTACACCTCTCTACTTTTTTAATTTTTTTCTTTGTCTTTGAATCTGTCTACCTAATCTACCTTACCCACTTCCTGCTGGCTACTACCTTTATCCCTGCTTTCCCATCCTCATCCTCTCTGTACATGTGCGCGCTTTTTTGTCTGTCTCAGCTTCTGTCTACTACTGTCTGCTTTTTTGTATGTCCACCACTTATTGTCCCATTTTTTGATCGTACTTATACGCCACCCAGCCCACACTTAACACAGGCTGCCTACTGTAATGGCCACTTTTCTGGCTGCCTCTCTTTCTGTCGTCTTTTTTCTTTTTCTTTTTTGCCTTTTTTAATGGGTAGTTTTTGGGCAGGTCTCATTTTTTACCTCAGTCTCTTGAAGCTTCTCGGTCCATACATCAAATGAAGTACTTANCTAGCATACCTCTTGAGAGAGAGAGAGAGAGAGACAGACAGACAGACAGAGAGAGAGAGAGAGAGAGAGAGAGAGAGAGAGAATTCTTTTTTTTTCATATCTGTACGTCCAGATTTTTTTTCACTATTTCTCAGTGATTCAAAGTTTGTAGTTGATATCGTCGTCTGTGGAATTTTCTTGGTAGGTTTCAAAATGTATCTTTGGTTTCTAAAGCTGGTTCACGTTTCCTCGTTTATGTCTGCTTGTGGCTTATTTGTCTTGTCAACTTCTTTGATTTTAACACAATAATCTACATCAGATTTCACCTTCACTGCTATTTTTGTGTATAATTATTTAAGTTCTCAAAATTTCCATCTGCATTTCTCACAATGATTTTTTTTTCTCTTTTACTTTTGCATTTGTCGTATTTTTCCACTTCTCTTAAGATTTAGTCTTGCGTTCTCAGAGTGATTCATATTTCCCCGTTCGTTTCCTGAATTTGTCATCCCCCATTTTTCTTATATTTTGTCTAGATTTCACACACTGATTCACACCTCCTCGTTTATTTCTGTTTTTACCTTATCTCTCACCTCTCTTAAGATTAGTCAGCAGATTCCATAATGATTCGTATTTCCTCGTTCATTTCTGCCTTTGCACTAGCTCCCAAGGTTCCTGAAGATTAAGTCTAGTTTTCTCAAAGTGATTCATATTTCCTCGTTCATTTCTGCATTTGTCACCTTTCCAGTTCTCTTAATATATCGCCAGGATTTATGACAGTGATTCTTAATTCTTAGATCATTTTTGTCTTTGCCATATCTACCCATTTCTCGTAAGATTTAGTCAAGATACGTCTCTTTGACTCTTCCATCTATTTCTGCTTTTGCTTTATATCTCTCGTTTGTCTAGATTTTGCCAAGATTTGCTACGCCAGTTCTAAATTCCTTGCTCATTTCTGCATTGGCTTCATTCCTAAGTTCAGCCAGATCTGATTATTTTACCACCTATAAATGTATTTGTTTATTTCCTCCGTTCATCAAAAGAATCTTAAGTCCTTGATTTAGAGGACACAGTGTTTTGTTCTGTTCTTGTGTCCTTTAGATTATTATTATTATTATTATTATTATTATTACTATTATTATTATTAGCTTTAGGGAGATTTTTCGGACTGGAAGGGTCAGATTTAGCGTCATTATCTCCTTTAATATATTAGGTCTGACCAGTGGCAAATAAGGTCGTCAAGTTGCAGCAAAAATTAAAAATGAAAAGCCGCCATTGTCTTCGTGGGGTTAAGGTTTCTCAAGTTTTTTTTTCGAGGGTGGCTTTAGATTTCTTTTTGGTCTGAACTTTACTTTTCATCTCCTTCCACATCGCGCTTTACTGACCCTTTTCTGTGTTTGTTTTATTCTTTTTGGGGTAGGAAGTCCACCGCCTGTTTTATCCTGTATTTTATCCTGTATGGGCATTAGTGTTCCGCCATTTTCTCCCTCCTCTTGCTACAGCTCTCCTTTGTCCTCTGTTCTTCCACCTCCTCCTCCTCTCTCTTTACTTCCTTCCTTCTCTTCCACCCCCTCCCCCTCTCCTACCATCCCTCTGTCTTCTTCCGCCCCTTCCTTCCACACTTCCTTAGCTTCCACCTTCACTTTTCTCTCTCATTCCCCTTCTCCCTCTCTCTCTCATTCTCCATTTTCCTTTCCCTCTCACACCCCTTCAGCCCCCTCCCCCTACACTCCCTTAGTTTCCGTTCCCTCTCCCTCCCACCCTCACTCACACCGTTATCCTTCCCCCTCCCCCTCCCCCTCCCCCACCTCTAATAATACCCGTCCTCGTTGCACAATTAAGCAATATTAATTGTGCGGCAGCTGGGTCGAGTTAGGTTAATGTCTTGGGTGGGAAAGAACCGCTCGCGATATATTCCCTTAATTAAAGAACATTAGCCAGAGTCTGCCTGTCTCTGTGCCTGTCTAACTGCCTCTAAACGCCTGATTTGTGGCTTGGCTTAACGTGTTGTCTGTCTATCTGTCTGTCTGTCTCTGTCTCTCTCTCTCTCTCTCTTTCTCTCGTGCAATTAGTGTGCTTTTAATGTGCTAGGCTAAGTGTTTGGAAGTGCAGTTAGGGTGTTCTGGCCCGTGTGATATGTGTAATTGCCCACTGTGTTATTCCTAATGGCACCACTCAGCCTTCCTCCTCTTAAACGCAGACGTGGTGTTCTGGTAACGATTTGGAGGTTGAGTAGTAGCCGCAGCTGAGTAAAATCGTCTGGCATTACCTAAACTGGGATTTTTTAGTAGTGAAGGGACCGATCTGATGGCGTAGTTATCATTACAATTAAGGTAGCACCAGTTAATATGATCGCGAGGTATATCACTTGTAGGCTGAGGTCATTGAAGGCCATGTTTATTTACTGTAATTGGAAAAGTCTCTCCTAAGCTGATTATTGTGGCAAAAATATAAATAAAAGGAATAGACTGGGTTAAAAATCGTCCGTCTTTGGTTAGATGAATGAAATCGTCTTTGCGTTGTCAGAACAAAGTCTTTAATTGGTGCAGAGACCTGAGAGGGTTAAAGACTCGGGTATCTCTCAGCGTCACAGTCGACAGCTGGTGGTGACGTCAATTAGGCCCGCGGAAATATATATACGACTCGAGATATCAAGGCTGACTGACATGATTTACTCGTTATAACTCACGCCATGACATTTGCTCGCTTGCCCACCCCACCCCACCCTGTCACCACACCTGTCTTGCCCTACCCACCTTCCCCCGCCATCCCCTGCCTTATCCTGCCACGGCATCTGTCCTTACCTGCCCTGCATTCTCCTGCCTTACCATATCACGACACCTGTCCTCACCTGCCCTGCCCTGCCATCTCCTGCCTCGCCCTGTCACCAACCCCTTTCCTGTTCTGTTCACCCTCCACTGCCGTCCCGTCCCTGCCATCCCACTTGTCCTGCAGTGTCTGTTTTTTTTTCTCTCTCTCCCCTGCTGTGCTCTGCTTTGCTCTGCTTTGCTGTACTGTGCTGTGCTTTGTTGTGTTGTTTTGCTCTGCCCTGCCCTGGCTCTGGTGTGCCCTAACCTGCTCTGTCCTTTCCTATCCTGTCCTGCCCTCTCCTGCCTTGCACTGTCCTGCCGCCATATTTACCCTGCCACCAGCCCTCCCTACCATCATATCAGCCCTGTCGCTATCTTGTCATGTCCTCCGCCACCACCTGCTCAAACTCCACTTCAGAGATTCTCAGTTGAGCTGTGAGAATGACTGTAATAATGAGATCTGCAGTAAGTCTTTATTTTGCATTTTACCGTCATCATCATTATTGTGCTATTTTTCACTAGATGGGGAGGGTGAAGTCTGCAAATCGGGAAAACAAAAGCCCAAAATTAGATATATTAATGGAACAAAGTTATCAATATTTCAGTCTGTCGGAATATTGGGCTAAGATTTTATTGACCCACCCTCGAATGAAGAGGCAGACCAAGACTGAGGTACAGAGACGAGGTAGAAGATTATATGAGGGAGGGTAGCGTGTCGAGGCAAGAGAGAGAGAAATACGGGCAGATCCTTTTGTTGGGGATACAGGATGCCCCGTCAACACAAGACAGATTTACCTGAACTAGCCAGACAGCCTTCACGGGGCTAATGACACACTACTTAGAACAGGTCTCCATCAACCTAGTCACAGAAGCGTAAGTTAGATTTTTTAGGCCTTTAACTTTTTATTTCTCCCTCCTTGGTACCCTACGACCTGCCCCAGCATTCGAGGAACATAGTCACTGAGGACCAAACACAGAAATCAGTGAAGTGGCAGGAAGCAACCAAGGGGATGACTTTAGAAGGGCTGATTACCCTTTCATTCAGCTCTTAGATGCTAAGCAGGCTGATTTTTGGTGGAATTTTTTTCATCTAATTTCCTTCTTATTGTTTTCCTTTACCTTGCAAAGATTAAATTTTAATAACTACTGTATGTGTGGTGAAAAAGTCTTGAAAACATTTTTTATTCCTTCTCCCCAAATGGATCTTAGTAAGTTTCGATCAGTATATCAGTTCCTCTCCCTCCTACACACACACAATACAACGCAAACCAACCCAAACAGACAAACATCCACTCACATTCAAAACACCCATCCACATCAACCCACACAACCAGTCTCTTCTCCTCCCATCAAGGCTAAGACACCGCCAGACCTCGCCAGACACAGATAACACCTCAGTACCGAAAAAAGCAACACACCTCCTGAAAATCCCCCCCAAACATACAGCTAAATCACTTCATGGCGCAGTAGCTCTATAAGGACAGGGAAAGGCGAGGCAGGCGAGGCACATTCTCTCTGCACCACTTCAGAACTTGGGCCGTATCATCCCAACTTTGTGGTAAAATTTGGAGGCAAAGTTGTCAAGGGGCCGAATGCACGAATTTTCTCGGAGCCTGAGTCGGGTATAAGAACGTTTAATTATATTTTTAACTTTAGTCATATCTCTTCTGGGCACTTCACATGCAAACCAGAGTGAATGATTGCATGGAAATTTATGGCAAAATGGCATGACTAGTGGTAATGTTTAGGTGTTTCATAGGATTGTTTATGGAGAAATTGGTTGAGATTCTTCATGCATAGGGTCTAAGCTTCACCGGCAGACGATGAAGGCTCCTCGTGGCCCTCTCCCCCTCCGCCGCTGGCCATTCCGCACCGATCTGTTACCTTGGCCCCACCTCCCGACCCGGATTTATGGGACTTTTACTTGACTTGCCTCCTGTTTCTCCGGCCAGAGTTGAGGCCAAGTTTCGGGACGAGGGAAACAGGGCTCTGCACGGGGCTAGATGGCTGGTTGGATGGTTGGTTGGGAAGGCTGTACTTTGATAGGGCCTTTTTGCTTCGAAGGATAGGTGGTTGGTTGGTTGATGAAGGATGGTATTACGATAGGACTTTTGCTGTGTTGGCTGGATGGGTGGTTGCTGGTTGGGTAGGACTGATAGCTCAATATGGCATTCTTTCACTGCATTGGTTAGGTATTATGCTAAGCGGTTAGGTTGAACGTGTTACCTAATTATGACTTTCTTTCAAATCATGGATCTTGAGAATAAATGAATTATATCTGTCTGTTTATCTTTAATATCTGATTCGCCGCATCCTTTAATTTTCATCGTTATGAAATTCATCACTGAGTTTCAAGGTTTACTCAAATTAAAATCTAATTATCATAACAGTCAGGGCAAGGTGTATGTACCGTATGCTTTTATATTTTTATGCAGAGAAAAGAAAGAATGGTCGGTTACCTGTCTGTTTTTATCCGTTTGTAAGGGAGATTAAGTCTGAAAATTGCATCTCGAAGACAAGTGACTGCTCCTTTCGAGGTGTTTTTAGTGAGGATTTTGTGGTTGCGGTATATTGTCTGTGAGTTTAAAATAGTAGTAAGAAGAAACGAATAAGCAGATGCGTTTCCTACTCTTTTACCTGCTTCCATAGTCCGCTT
>JAGKTI010018131.1:0-17934 GCA_018397915.1 Birgus latro | reverse complement strand
TGTGGATGGCAAACTGAGTGAATCTTTCCATTTGAAGGTTGGATTGAAACAAGGATGTGTCATGTCTCCATGGTTGTTCAATTTGTATATGGATGGGATTATAAAAGAGATACAAGGGTCGGGCAGTGGATGTTGGAGTGGCCCTAGTGAGAGAGGGCAGTGTTTGGAAACTCCCTGTACTATTGTTTGCAGATGATACTGTGTTGTTGAGTGAAGACGAAGGGGAGCTGCAGGGCTTGATAGATGAGTTTGGGAGAGTGTGTAAGAAACGGAATCTAAAGGTGAATGTGGGGAAGAGTAAAGTGATGGTCTTCGAGAGAAGTGAAGCCAGTGAGTGTACAGTGAGATTGGATGGGAAGGAAATGGATAATGTGAGTGAATTTAAGTATTTGGGCAGTGTGATGAGTAAGGATGGTAGTCTGGAGGGTGAAGTTCTCGAAAGGGTACAGCAGGGAAGGAAGGTTGCTGGTTCATTGAAATTAGTGATAAGAAACAGGGAGGTGAGCATGGAAGTGAAAAAGTTGTTACATGACAGTATTGTGATACCAACTCTGACATATGGAAGTGAAGCTTGGACCCTGTTGGAAGGACAGAAGTCAAGAGTGAGAGCAGTGGAAATGATTTGAGAGGAGCATCTGGAGTCACATGGAGAGACAGACTAACAAATGAGGAAGTGAAGGAGCGTTGTGGTGTGGTTGGGGACTTGATGGGAAGTGTTAGGAGAGACACGTTAAGGTGGTTTGGGCATGTGGAGAGTGAAAGATTGACGAGGAGAGTGTATGTGAGTGAGGTGGAGGGGGCGAGAGGGAGGGGGAGGCCGAGGATGAGATGGAGGGATGGAGTGGAGAGGTATATGAGAGAGGGGGGTGTGAGTTGGGTGCGTGGTAGTGAAATGGTAGGGGACAGAGTGACATGGAGGCGATTTGTTTGTGGCCACCCCGTTCGGGATTGAGGCGTCTGGCAATAGATAGATAGATAGAACTTTTGGTTTCAAACCCTAGATTCTGGGTCCACAGTGCACACTGATACAATCATGATGCTGTTGAGCCCTCCTCGCTCCTTTTGTATTTCCAGTTTAGGTTAGGTTATGTGAAGGAGTGTTGTGGTGTGGATGTGATAGAAAGTGTTAGGAGAAATACACTAAGATGGTTTGGCCATGTGGAGATGATGGAGAGTGAGAGACTAATGAGGAGAATATGTGAGTGAGGTGGAAAGGGGGGGTGGGGGAGGCCGAGAATGGGATGGAGCGGAGAGAGGTATATGAGAGAGGGGGGTGTGAGCTGGGAGAAGGGCAGTAAAATGGCGGGGGATAGGGCGACATGGAGGCAATTTGTTCATGGGCCACCTCTTGTGGTATTGAGACATCTGGCAATAAATTGATAGGTTAGGTTACCCATTGGAAGCTGACTGCATGAATAAACTAATAGTGGTTGTCCTTCAGGGTTAATGTACTGTGCTATTAATAGTGTATTTTTATGAAACGTGGCAGATCACTTAACCTAGATGCAGTAAGGTTTATTGTTATGGGGGGAAAAGATGCATTATTAAAGCTCTTCATTGTGGTCCACAGCCATCCTCAAAGGGGCAGACCTACAACAGGTCACAGCCAAGAAGGTGCGTCAGCAGCTGGAGCAGAGACTTGGTGTTGATCTCTCAGACCGTAGAAAGGAGGTAGACGCGCTCATCATGGCTGATGTTGAGGACCAAGTGAACTCTCACTCTGATGAGGAGCAGTCCGAGGAGGAGGTGCCCAAGAAGGACGAGTCAGAGTCAGAGCCAGAGTCAGAGGTGAGCTGGTTTGTCAGTGTGCTTGAATAGTCTTGGATTTGTTATACACATGTTATACTGTATTGTATTTGCACATAAAGATTTAATGTGGAGGCTGAATAAAACTACTATAATTTAACCCCTTGAATTCAAATGATGTTCTTTTTGTTTACTCTTGCTACTGCCAGACTTTAATGTAGTGTAATAAAGGAGTCTCTTATTCTTATGGGTTTATTATGGCTGTGGCTAACTCCTCCATTGTGCTAAGTTTATGCATGGCTGAAAGTAGTTCAGAATTTTTTTAAAGACGTGTGAGCCGAGTGGGACAAAGAAAGGTCATGTTCTGTAACACATTGTATTGGGTACTCTTCATCTGAATTGTAACAAGGGAGTTATGATCGCATTCAGGGGGTTAGGAGAATAGGGCTTGGTTACACTGCCTGAGTGGAGTTGGTGTGTGAGAGGGATCACTAGGGGGCCACTTTGGGGGGGGGGGAGGTAGAGAGTATTTATATACAGTGTACCTTAGCTTGTATGTTTTTCTCAGGAAGTTCTTACAGTGCTCTGAATATTTAACATGCTAATCATACTTGGTGACTTTTTTCACAGCATATTATTTTTTCTTCGGTTGTGTTTTTGGTGAGAATTGATAGTGAGTAAACCACTTTATAAGGTGTTCAGTTACCTTAGAACAGGGTGTACGGTATACTGTATTGGATTACCTGTAAGTTATTCTAGATTCAGGTTGTAGGTCATTAAGCCTTTGGAAGGAGTTAGCAGCCCCCCCCCCCTCAGCTTTACCAGTATTACATTAAAGAATTCAAAGGTTAAAATACATATATATATTCATGGTGTCAGTTCCTTCAAATGAGTTATTTGAGAGGAGCATTTGGAGTCACGAAGAGACAGGACTGACAAATGAGGAAGTAAAGGAGCTTTGTGGTGTGGACGTGGATGCGATGGGAAGTGTTTGGAGAAACACATTAAGGTGGTTTGGCCATGTGGAGAGTGAGAGACTGATGAGGAGAGTGTGTGTGAGTGAGGGGGAGGGGGGTGGAGGCCAAGGATGGGCTGGAGTGGTATATGAGAGAGAGGGGTGTGAGCTGGGAGCAGGGCAGTGAAATGGCGGGGGGACAGAGTGACATGGAGGCGATTTGTTTGTGGCCACCCCTTATGGGATTAAGGCGTCTGGCAGTAGATAGATAGTTAGACAGATAATTCCTTATATCCATTTGCTTCCTCCAAATTGCTTTATTCAGCACTAGGATGGTCTTTTCAATCTGGAGGGTCTAGAGAGACTCTTGTACACCTTCCCTAAGCTGGGAACATCCATATAGAGATGGATAGAACTAAAGTTCAAAAAATTCCTCTTAATTTATGCTGCCTCCTTGTACAGGGCAAAGGTAATGATGATGACGACTATGAGCCAGGCGGCAAGAAGACTACCAGGAAACCTAAGGCCAGCCCCAGGAAGCGCAAAGCTGATGATGACGATGATTCAGATGAGGAGTGGGGCAAGCGGAAGAAGGTTTGTGGTTTGGCACTTTGTATGAGTGACTGGGAATAGGTATGTATGGCTTTGAAGAAGGTGCAGCATGTGCTAGCAATAACTAAGAGCAGGGGGCAAGTGGAAGTTTCATTGATTTGGGGATTTCTGTGTGAAGACAGACTGTGCAGTGGCAGTAATCATAGTGAAAATGTTAAGATCATGCATTGAAAAACACTTCTGTTTGAGCTAGTGGATGGATTCATGAGTGAGTTCCTGACTTTATTGCTAGTGATGAAAATATAGACATTCATTAATTGGCCATATGTAATGTCAAGCATAAGTGGTGATGTAAGGGGCTGAGTGTGAATGTTTAAAGTACTTAAAGAGATGAGCCTTTGTATCTGTAGCAGTTGTTGTGTCCTGTGGCTTAAAAATTGTAGCTATTGCCTTCAGCTGTGAAGATCATTTTGCCAACCTCATATATCCTCCAACTCCAAAGGTTTAGCACAGAAATCACATAGTAGACTGCAAAACCATAATTACTCAAGGTCATTTTTGTAATGCCTGTGGGTATTAGGTATGATCAGCCTGCATCTCATATTACAGATCTTCAGAAACTCAAAAAATCCTCTAGAAGTCGGGGGGGGGGGGGGGATCCTCAAAAACTCATAAAATCCTGTGGGGTCTGCATCCCACTTAGCAGTTTCAGATATAAGCATATGACCATTAGCTGCATTAAGATATTTGACCTGGAGCATTTATCATCACATTAGATATATATACAGTAGCAGCAGTCCTTTGATTTTATGGAAATAAATTACTATAGTGTAATATTCAAGTATTTATTTATTACAAGTGTTGTTTACTGTCAAATTTGGAAATGAGCTGCCCGGTCTGACGTCTGACCCAACTGTCACACTAAGCAGAAGCTAATAACTTTACTCCTACGTGAAGTCGAGTTGAAATTCTTTCTGCATGTGATAAATTCATTCAGTAAATTTTACCAACTAAAAACTCATCCATAAGCGCTAAGGAACGCCTAAGAATCAGTTATCCAAAGAATGTTTGGCACTAATTGGTGAATGCCTCGGTTATGCTCACTCGTCATGCGCTCTCAAAGCTCATCTTACTTTGGTTGTCGAGTCAGATATACAGGAGCAGTAGTCCTTTGATTTCATGGGAGTAAATTACTGTAGTGTAATATTAATTTATTTATTTAATTTAGTGTACTTTTACTTATTATTGGAATCCCAGCAGTGTTGCAGTGAGTATTTATATAGAACATAAATAGTATTAATTAGTTGAGAAAGGAAAATGTTTTATAATGTGGCAACCTCCACAGAACTCAAAGAAGGGTGGTGGCCGTGGCAAGAAGTCTGCATTTACCAAGTCTTTCAAATTGTCACCGGAACTGGCCGATGTGGTGGGTTCAGATGTAATGCCAAGGCATGAGGTTGTCAAGAAGCTGTGGGCTGTCATTAAGGAGCGTGAGCTACAGGACCCTGATAACAAGCAGTATGCGATCTGTGACGACCAGCTATTCAAGGTTATTGGTGAGTATCTTTGGGTTTTCAGTGAATTTGTAAATGTTACATTCACCATACCCTGTGTAATTAAGTAGTGGCTGACAATTTATTAGTTGTTAAAACCTTTTATAAAAAGGTTATGGTATATTTGTTTGGATTTTGCTCAGTTTATTAAAGTTCAGTTTTAGCCATATAATTTCTCAAAAAAAAAAAATTATAAAAATAAAAAAAATGAGATGTAAATTTTAGCTTCTCTTGATTTTCTCCTCTTAATATCTAGTTTTCTCATTATACCTTGTCCTGGGTTTGAAGTTTTAAGATTTGTTACTCATTACCCAGTTTTTAAAATGTGTAACTCATTTCCAGGTGTCAAGCGCTTCCGTACGTTTGGAATGATGAAACACTTGAAGGACCATTTTCTGGAGGCAGCATAAGGACAAGGTAACACTAGGAATCCTGTCAGTCAGTCAGTCAGTCTACTGCTGACGCACCGAGGCAGTCAACCTCTACACACCAGTTCTACTCTCAGCTAACTTTTACAGCGAACTGTGCTTAGTTTGGGAAGTCCCTCTGTTTTGTTAACATTTGATGTACTTCACATTTTCAGTATACATGATGATTTGATTTTGTGTATAATCTGTTTTGAGTTAAATGCCTATTCTCGCATTGTCATGATGAATTTTGTTACTTATTGGTATGCTTCATCAAGATGTTTAATGAGGGGCATCGATTATTTCTAAGCATTGTTTGGTGTGCGCCTTTTTTGTATCTTTGATGTGCTCTTTTTTCCTTTTCTTTTTGTCACTGTCATTCAGATATTGATATTTGTGTTTATCCCATAATTGAGATTATTCCCCTACTCCCTGTCCCCCTCATTTCTGAGGTGTTCATGAAAATGGAGAGTTAACCACTCATTAGCTTATTCACTTCTCATGTATAACATTTGTCATTAATCATTACATTTTCTTTGAAAGTAGAATTGTAATATAAAAATGTTATAATTTTTCTGTGGCTTGAAGTAGATAGGTTTAACATTCTAGCTAGTATAATTTATTAAATTACTGCATTCCACCTGTTCAGAATGCTTTTGTGACGAGGTCAAAACATTGAAGAATTAATTTTTTATAAAGAGCCACAGATAGTTGACAGATTGAATGAAATTGTCACAATGGTACATCTTTTAATAAAATATTTTGTAAAAGAGACATTTCATTGCACTTTCCTCTTTTTACCTAAGTACTGTTGGATTAAGAAGTTTAAAAATAGAGACCTTACTTATTTTTACAAGCTCTGCAGTCAGATATTTGGCATGTAATCTGCTGTGCTTATGGTATAGGAGAGGAAGGGTTGTATTGCATGGACAGCACTGAAGTGTCGGGTGTCAGGGGTAGCAGGAATAATTATTTAGTGGGAGGAGGGACCTAGTTGTGGTCAATTAATGTTTTCCTAATTAACCTATTGAGATGTATATTTTGGCAAGTAGTGTCCAGAAGAGTAAATGTCTGGGAAAGCTGGCATGGGAGTGAGATAGGACTTTAATGCACTTGTCTTAGAATGTGACTACTTTAGACTTAGGCTTAAGTTTGCACTCAAGCAGAATCAGTACAATTATGTGTGGTTAAGCATTACTGTAAAAGCTTGTGTAAATAAGTAAAGATATAAAAGTTTTTTTAATACAAATATTCATCCTAAATTGTCACTAATATTGCAAGGTTGGCGTCGGCTTTGGTTGATTGCTAATTTTCGTATGGTCTCAGCACTCCAGGTACCTTGATATGTATATTTTTACACAATTTGAAAATTTGCTCTGCAGTTAATGTAGCTTTATATATGAAAGCTTATGAGAGTAGAGTATTAGGAAGTTGAACAGGTACATTTAAGTATTGCATAGATGCTCCAGCTAAGATTATAAGTAATGATTTATCTATGAAAGCTTATGAGAGTACACTGTTAGGAAATTAAAGCAGAAATACTTCAGACAGGCCTCTAAGGAATCATAGTGCTTCATCTTCTTGCATTCATCATTTGAAAGAAGCTGACAGTGAGAGTGCTTGACATAAATCTTGACCTGCAGTGTAGAATGGCCCATGTCCAGGATGTACCCCTTGATGCGTGGGTATGGCTCATTAAACAAACGGCCAGCTGGGAAATGGATCAGCAGAGTCTGTTGGAAGACAAATAGGCTGTGGTTGTGCAGTATTTATTAAATATAAGGGTGGTAGCACTGTGGAATTTATGATGTGCTATAATGTGGTTGGTGGGGGCACTTACCATCCACTCACTCGATGTAGCGCTGCTCTCGGGTGTCTGCTGTATCCTCTCCTCCCTCCTTTCCTTCCTTCCTCTTCCATCTTTACTTCATTCTTTCCTCGTCCTTCTGCCTACGGGTGACTACACTCCCTCTTTTATCTTTCTTTCCTTCATTCTTTCCTGTTCCTTCTGCCTATGGGTGACTACACTGAGTGACAAGCCAAATGGTTTCTTGTACACCAGAAAACCATTTGCCATGCTGGATGGTAACCATATAACCAAATTGGCATCTGGTGATTAGTGGGTGATTAGTGGGTAATTGCGGTGCTCGAATTGAATTGAGCTGATGAAGGTTTATATTTTAGGGGTGGTTGGGGTTTATTGCTCATGTAATGCCACTCAGGGATGAGTGAGGCTGGTCACTCTCATCTTAAATGTCAGGACCAACTTGCCTAGCCCCAGGCTCCTACACTCCACATGGGGCAATGTAGGATTGGATAATGGATGGATGGATGGCAACTAATATGTTTATTGTACTGTTGGCAATGAGGTAGGTGATGTTCATCATCGACTCAGTTGGTATAGTGCTGCCTTCAGGTCACTTGGTTAAACATTGTAACAGGCCAGATGGTTTCTTTTAGCCCAGGAAGCCATTGACTACACTGAGTGGTAATCGTGTAATCAAATGGATGCATGGTGGTCTTAGAGTGGTTTGAGGCATGTCAATCTTGTGGCACATAAAGTGTATATTTGTGTGCTGGCTGGAGTTGTTTGCACAGTGCCACTGGCAAGCAACTGTTCACTCTTGCCCTGTCACAAATTAGTGTAGGATTAGTTAACAGATGAAACCCAAGACTAATGCAAATTTTTACTATGGTTTTGGGATTAACGTATTCTTAATATGCCATTGTATGGAAACTATTGCAGACAGAGGACTGGTAATGGCCCAGTCATGTAAGTAGTGGTACAGTATTTGGTCCAGTGGCTGATAATTTTTTATGGAAAAACATTTTGACTTGGTGGTATGGGAAGCAGCTGATAAGAACTGTAGCTTTAAACTGGAGAAACTACAAATAGATATAGGGCATTATGCAATGACAGGGTAAGGGAGAGTAAGTGATAGGATAATAGTAGTGAAAATTTTGTTTGGTGGGATGATTTTTGCAACTGTATTGGCTTATGCTCCACAGACTAGCTTTTATGTGCTCTGTCTTGGGTGGTGATGTCGGTGATGGGAGGCATGCTAGTGAAAGGAATTTGTGCTTTATTCATTTTTTCCATATTCTGCATATTTGTATTTCTTAGGCCTGTGGGTACATTACACTGTTGTGGGTCCTGTAGTGTATGTGAACTTTCAACTTTTAAAGGTTTAGTGGCTCTGCACTGAGTGACAAGCCAAATGGTTTCCTGTACACTAGGAAACCATTTACTATGCTGGGTGGTAACCACTTAACCAAACTATTGTGCCTGCTGGTTTAGTGGGTAATTAAGGCACTCCAGCCAGATTGAGCTTGTGTACGGGTGGTTGGGGTTTATTGCTCACATAATGCCGCTCAGGGATAAGTGAGGCTGGTCACTCTCATCTTAAATGTCAAGACCAACTTGCCTAGCCCTGGGCTCCTACACTTCTCAGGGGGCAACACAGGATTTGATGATGAATGTCTTTTTGCCATGATCTGAAAGCGGTTTTAGAGAAGAGAAAGTTATGGTTGTTGAGACTAAAAGTGGCTCAGTGTGATGTGCTGGTAAATGGAGAGGTGAGTTAGTGAAGAGATAAGTACCTCATTTCAGTAACTGAAAAAGAGAGGTAAATGTGCATAGAAAGAGAAAAGTTCCATTGCATAGGGAAGAAATGGGCAAGACACTTATTTACCAGTGAAAATCCTTGTGATTTTGGGTCTGCCTCACAGGCATACTCATCTTCACTCATTTAGGAGAGGCTCTGTCCCTCTGTCTCGCTAACAATTGCCAGACACAAGGTTTTTCAATCCTGTAGAGTTTAGAGAAACGACACCATACCACCCTCTCTTTTCTCATTACACAAAATACCCTCCCGCACCAACGGTATTTCATAGAGAGACGCGCAGTACTTGCATCTAATACTCTTATACTGTGCTTGTTCTTTACAAACACTGTACACTTTTACATAACCTGAAATGTAGTCAGTCCACAGACTGCAAAGTTTAAAAGGGAGGGGGAGATATCTAACCCATGTCATGTGGTTGTACATAATTCTTCCAGCAACTCACTGGAATTGAAAATAATGCCTTCCAGGGGGCTAACTGAGGTATGCACATGTCTTCCTTCATGCGAGAATTAAAAGGCAGCTAGGTATCTTGACATTAATTCTGTGTAGTAGCTAATGTGCATACCATAGAGAGACAAAAGGAATAATAGTGGTATCACCTTGATATCAAATTTCCTACTGTGAATGACATCCGACATGCTGCCCTCGTCTTCGTCAACACCTGTAGCTGTAGTGAGCAAGTCGATGGAGGTAATGTTGGCAGCCAGTAAGATAGTTGAGAGTGGCATACATGGCACCATTATAGTTCCACCTCTCTCCTCATCCTGTAAATATGATACAGTAAGTCTTCACCATATAACTTGTTTGATGTTCTTATTTGACAGAAAGTTAAATTATACAACTACAGTATCTACAATGCTCAATTACAACTTCCCCCCCCCTCACTTCCCCAGTGTACAGTACCAGTTGTATTAAAAAGATGAATTTGTTTGGAATACGTCCCATAATTATAATGAAGGCGATGCCTGTACACAGTACTGGACTGGTATATTTGGTAACTGACATGATTTTCTATTGTCAAGTGGAATAAAGATATGCTATCTGCCTAGAGGTCAAGCATCCCACCCAAAGGGCACTGGTATATGTAACATGGCATCCAGTCACAGGAACTTTTCAACAAAATCCTTTAAACTGAGGCGATCTATTAACTCGAACGAAATGCTCTGTGGACTCTTCATATTGGTAAGATAGATGATTAATAAAGGCAAAATTATGAGGAAAAATTGATATCTTTTCAACAAAATCCTTTAAACTGAGGCGATGTATTAACTCGAACGAAATGTTCTGTGGACTCTTCATATTGGTTAAGATAGATGATTAATAAAGACAAAATTAGGGGGGAAAATTGATATCGTCATTCATGCAACTCTGTTAGAAAGCAACACTTTATCCAAGAAAAACTAATGAGCATTGATTACCCCATACACTAAAAATAACCAAAATCAAAACCATCGGCAGTGTTCATAATTTTTCTTGAGCCTAGGTTGTGTAATAGGCTGAATTTCATACAGTAAAAAAAAAAAAAAAAGGTTGAAAATGTATCACTGCTATGGAAGTTTCATCGTAAAAGCTGATCAGAAGTGAGATTTCACAAGCAATTTTGTAGGATCAGCTAGTCAGGGGAAATTCTGCAACCCCGCGTCCTTCCCATTCTTACTAAAAGTGGTATAAACCAACAGCAGTTTTTCTCTTGTAACCAAGGTCTGTTCTTTTGTAGGATGAACCAGGGATGAATTCGTATTTATTTCCTTGTCTTTCCTTAAAAAAAAAAAAAAAAATCATAGTAGCAACAAGGAGTAGATGGTTTTGTTTCTGGATCCCAAGACCAGGATTCTGAATACATGCGACCTCATTTTCGTACCCCTTGCATGGTGTAGTCGTTGAGTTTACTGCGTGCCATCAGGAGCTGCTTGAAGTGATTGGGTAGGTCTTCCTCGATGTCCCTCAGCCAGTACCTGCGCTGTCACCCAGGTAATGACAAAATACCCAAAGTTTAGTCTTTAGTAATTACACTTTCTGGAGCTTAAGCTGCATGTATAATATGATTACTCGTACTGTAGTAGTTGCAGTTGTTCCTTAGGCAGTCTGCCCGAAATGCCCCGAGTCTCAAAGGAAGGCCACGGCCGAAACCGGGCTTTCCCACAGAGCTCCCAAGGAGTGTACTGTATGTTGTGTTGGCGCAGGCGATTGTGTACAATGCAGTCTTCCATGATGTGCTTAATGGTATAGGGTGCTGTATTGCATCCTAGACAGGCATCAGCGACTGAGTCATCCAGCCTCTTCTGAAGAGGGCTGGATGATGCCCACACCTCAGCCTGGCCAGGTGGACCCTGTCCTCATGAAGGAGGTAGGATTCGGAGGGTGGATATCAGGAGGCTCTGCACGCAGCTGTGTGTTGTCTGTGAATGACTGAATGGAGCGTCTAGTGATTTGAGCATGGATATGCTTCTGGAAGCTGGTTTGAGGCCGGCGAGGGGGGAGAGATGACAGTATTTTTGTATGATGTCGTGTGCTGGATAATGTTTTGGTGTTCTTTGGTGTGTGTGGATGTGCTGCCAGGTAGTGTAGTGGATGGTGTGGGTTTGTGGAGGCTGCGGCAAGAATTTTTGTGCATTAAAAAAAAAAAAAAAAAAAAAAAAAAAGATGATTTTTGAGGACTTTGGTTTCTTGGTGTAGGTGGTCTCTAGGTGTAGTAGCTGTGCAGCCTGTGATAATTTTTAGGGCCTTGTTCTGTATGGTCTGTAGAGTGTTGTAGTATGTTTTAGCGAGGTTAGAAGCCCAAGCAGGGCTTGCATAATTCATCACTGAACGTATATATTGTTTGTATCTTGTGGTGGTAGTTTGTTGTTTCCGAATGTTGTATGGGCAAGTGACCTTGGGCAAGTCTTGGTGTTGTTATTTTTAATGTTTGTGATGTGCTGTTTAAATAACAGTGATGTATGTTACACCAAGGATATTGTGTGTGTGTGTGTAGTAGTGGAGCGTTGTTTATGATGAGGTGTGGAATGTGACATGTTCTGATGTCCAGTTTGTGAGAAGGGTCACTGTAGATTTGACTGGAGCTATTGTGAGTCTGTGGTGAACCATTCGTGTAGTGTGTTGAGGTAAGGTTGGAGGATGTGTGTGGCTGTTCTTACCTAATTGGCCTTACTTAATTGTATCTTTACAGGAATGAGTCAAGCTCGTACTGTCCCGTGTATTAAATAAACCATTTTTATCATACATATTCTTAAATTTATGAATAGTTGTGGCACACACTATATCATTCGGTAATGCATTCCACTGATTAATTGCCGTATTTGGGAAATTGAATTTCCTTACGTCTTTATCGCCTCTTTTTATGTAGTTTTTTGCAGTGTCCCCTTGCTGATGCTTCCCCATAGGTTATATATTCATTTATATATGTCTATTTTCTCTTTCCCTGATGCAGTAATACTGCATAGCATAATCATGTCTCCTCTTTTCCTTCTCTCCTGTGTTGGTAGATTCATTTTTTCTAGTCTTTCTTCGTAGCTTAGATTTCTTAAGCTTATTGTAGCAGTCCTCTGTACTTTTTCAGTCTTATATCTATGTGTTTTTTGAGCTGAGGATTCCAGACTACTGATGTATACTCCAGGGTTGGTCTGATGAAAGATGTTATTATCTTTCTCAGCATGTCTTCATTTATATAAGTGAATGCTATTCCCATATTTGCAAGCAGTGTATACATGGTATGTACGTGCCTTCACACTGATGTGGTCAGCCGGAGACAGTCTGTTATTTATAATTACTTCTAGGTCTTTCTCCCTTTCTGATATGTGTAGGGTTGATCTTCCTAACTTATAATCCCAATCTGGTCTTTTTTTCACTTTTGCCAAACTTAATTACATGACGCTTGTCCACATTAAATTCCTTTTGCTATCTATCTATTGCTCCATTAATGAAGTTTATTTAATTCTTCTTGTGGCTCTGCAAGAATTTGTGATAGTAATAATTTTCCTTTGTATTTTTGCATCATCTGCAAACAAATTTAGATAGCTTCCATTTCCAGTGTTACTATGTCATTTATACTGTATACAGTATACTAAAAACATAATTGGTGCCAGCACTGTGCCCTGTGGAACTCCGCTAGTCACTTCCCTCCATGATGAATAATTTCCCCATAGTACTGTTTTCATTTCCCTTTTTCTGAGAAAATCCTGCTTTCAACAGAACAGGGTGCCTTGGATACCTCCTTGATGGTACAGTTTCCATGCAAGTCTTTGGCGCGGTACTCTCTCAAATGCTTTCTTGAAATCTAAACATACTCTCCACCTATCCGTCTCTTTTCTGTAATGTTTCTGTAACTGTCATAGTAGCTTAAAATATTAGTAAACACATGATTTTCGCTTTCTAAAACCGAACTGCATTTGCGTTTTGGTGTGTACATATGTATTATGTCGTCTGCATAGGAAGCTATGTGTGTTTGTGGTGTGTCGGCATGTCGTGCATGTATAGGTTAGAGTGTAGGGGACAAAACAGATCCTTGAGGGACGCCGTTTGTGAAATTTCTGATGTTCGATGACTGACCGGCAAATGTTACATGTGCACATCTGCCTGCTAAAAAGTTTGCCAGCCATCTTTTTGTGTTATATTGCATGTTTGTGTTGAATATTTTATTTGTAAGGTTGTGGCCGGGGATGGCATCAAAAGCTTTACTAATGCCTAGTGTGACTAGTGTTCTGTGTAGTGGCATAGCTGAATTGATGCCATCAAAATCTCTTTGTTTAAGGTCTGTAAGATGAGTGTTTGTGGAGTGTATGTATGGCCTAAAACCATGTTATGATGGGGCTAGGGGGATGTGAGGTGTTACTAATTGTAATATCAGTCGTTCAGCAACTTTGGAGGGTGTGCAGATGAGTGTGATGGGGTGGTTTGAGGAAGGTAACGTGGGGTCTTTGTTGTGTTCGGGGAGAGTGATGGTAGTGCCACGCATCCACATGTTGGGTATTATGTTGTGTGAGTAGCTGTAGTTTGATTTGTTGGTTAGAGCTTGTATGCCATGTGGTCCAAGATGTTTAAGGTGTATGTTGCTTATTTTGTCTGGGACACAGGGAGATGAGTACTTAAGGTTGCTAATGATGTGCTTCGTCTGGTTGTAAGTGAAGGGTGCGAAGTCTGGGTCTGTGGGGAACTGTCTCTTGCGTCGGATGACACGTCGGTTGTCGCGATGGAGGTTTAGATGGCTGACGTGTGAATGTGATTGATGAGAGTGTTTGCTTGTTGTTTGTTTGAGGGGATGGTGTCTGTTGTTGCGATGGCACCGTGTGAGTGTGTAGTGTTGTTGTTGGAGAATGTGATGCTGTTTAGTGTTTTGTAGAGTTTACTGATGTTTTATTTGTGATCAAGTGTTTAGAGATAATTATTCAAATTTAGTGTTTTCTGCTCTGTTATTGTTATTTTATTGTTTATTTGTGTGTTGAGTTCTTGTATTTGCTGTACGGCGTGTTGTGTATACGGTGTTTGGGAGTGTTGTAGAGCGTCGCGTTGACTGATGAGGCCTTGAATTATCTGGTGTGAAATTGGGGTTGTCTTTCTGTTGCCTCTATATAGGGATGTCTTTTGTCTGCGTTTTGAATTATTGTATTGAAAGTGTGCACAGCAGTGTTGATGTTTGTGATGGGTGTACCGTTTAATGTTTCAAAGTGTTGTTATGTTTCAGTTGTGAAGGCCTCTCAGTTCGCTGTCTTATAATTAGTGTATGTGAGTCTGTGTCTTGGCACAGGCCCCACAGCTACCAAATACTTCACAACGGACTACAGTTTATATTAAAAGGGGGAAAAAATGCAAATACTGTAGTGTTATAGCACGAAGAGTTGGTGAGAGATAATTCTGTCCACAGTATCAGGGAGCTGATGGTATAATTAGTTAAAGAGCTCATTCTGTCACCCGAGCAATATAGTAATGTGTCTCATGGTCATTTCTAGCCTGATTCTGGCATATCCCCACCTTGAATGTTGAGCTATAACAATAGACACTAGAATATGATGTTAGCCATGAAACGTGCCAAGGAAAGACTTTAGTCACCGAACAACAATGGGACGAAAATCTGGCCAAGTTAAGGTGAACGAACTACAGTATACCCGTATGCTGACTCACCGAGCAAGGCGGCAGGTTGTGTACACAAAGCGGGGATGTCCATGCGCGACGGCGTCTGCCCTGCAGGATGGTAAAGGCTCGCGGGTCGGGCTCCACCAGCAGCCCGGTCCAACCCAAGTTCCTCTCCAGCATGATTGTCTGGCTCATAAATTCACCATCACTAGCACCAACTTCAACGAACACTCCAGGTGGCTGTGAATGTACAGTATACATAGTTATTTTCTTATTACCATGTATTCTGCTGGAGACAGAAAATGGCATTAGGAGTGGATCCAAGAAGGATACAGGATTGTGGCAGTCAGTCCCCCCCCCCCTTCCATAGCTTCGTTGCTTACCCTTACCCCCAGAAAGGTGTTGGAGAGGGACGCCTTCACGTGGTGACATCGATATGACCAGGCTGCTCTGCCGCCAGGTTATTTCACGTTTCATATTGTTACAAGATGTGCACAGTATACAAAGTAAAGCAAGAACAAGGAGAACAGCTGAAACGTTGAAATATCAAAATAATCCTAAGGACTGTGAGAATGCCACTATGATATGCAGAGAGAGATATAGGCTGCAGTGGATAAACATTCCTCTTCCAGTAAAATTAAGCAACAACAGACCTTAATATTCAAAACGTTACACTAACAACATCACCAACAAACCTTGGTGGTAGGTGAGAATTACGCTCATCATTTTTTTCTCTCTCTCTCCAGGCGACCATGCTGAACAGGCTAACAAGCCAAATGGTTTCTTGTAATCCAGGAAACCATTTACACTGCTGAGTGGTAACCATATAACGAAATGACACCTTATGATCTAGTGGGTTAAAGGGCTCCACCAAACGGAGCCAGTACAGGTTTCTGCCTTATATGTGACCAGCCCCAAAGAGCAAAACATCCCTAACAGTACAGCCAAGCCTCAACACAGTAAAACAAAAACACTAACAATAGACTTTAAAAAAAATGATACTCCTTTACCTGGAAAATTTCAGCAAAAATGGCTAAGCCCAGAGTTCACTAAATAAAAATTATTCCTACTAACCTGCCCCTCCCAGATTTCCTTTAGGCTTTCCTGGACGAGATTCCAGTCGACTAAGCGTGCCCACACCGGTTCGTCTATTTGGAAGGTCGAAGTGTCGGGTTTGGAGGGTGGAGGAGTGAGGAAGTGCTCTCGTACCGTCTCCAGCAGCAAGGGTGAGGTGTGATTTGGAGGCCCAGCGAGGTACTGAACAAGGCAGTCTGTGGGTATGGGTGTGAGTTAACTGGTATTTTGTATTTAAGTGTTGTAAAACAGAAGACTATATTCGCCGTTAGTAACAAAACCATGTCAGTTAATAGAACTTACGCGTTACAAAGCTGTCTGCGTATAGTGGTAGTGTAGATTAACTTAGCATTTATTTATACACAGACAAGCAGTATAAGAAATGTACTGGTTGGAGGGTAAGGGCTTGTGGATGAAGTGAGAATTTAAGTGCTCTGTCGTATCGCCTCCAATATTAAGTTCCCTGGGGAGGGGGGGAGGTGAAAGAATACTTCCCCAATATCCCTGCTTGTCGTAAGAGGCGACTAAGGTTCTTTTTTGTCTTCAGTCTTTCTCTCCGTACTGTCCTCCTCTGTCGTACCTCTCTGCTTGGTGTTTCCGTTTTTCTTCCGGTGTTTTTCCCTCCATTCTCATCAGGTGTCATTTGGTGTCATGGCATGAATAATTTGAGGACCTGCCATTGATGATGACCCTTCTTCCCCTCCTGCAATGGGCCTTTCAGCCAACTGACCAATCAAGGCACTTCATCACCAAGGCACTTTAACTCCAAGCCGCCTCATTGACAAAACCACCAGCTCAAAAACCAATGCAATGCTAAGGCCACCCCAACGCCAAGATCACTCCAATGCCAAGTTCACTTCAGCGCCAAGGTCACTTCTGCGTCAAGACCACTTCTACATCTCCTTCCCCATTTGTTTCATTGCTCGTCATATATCTTTTCTTTGAATTAGCGCTAAATGGTCTTAGATACCTGGCGCTAAGGAATCCGTTATTCAATTCAGTTCCAGCATTAAGGGTGAGGTGTGATTTGGAGGCCCAGCGAGGTACTGTGTTAGAGAGTGTGGGGAAAGGAGAAATTTACTGTTATATATTTACTGCAGATATGGCAAAACAAAAGGCCAGAAACCATAGGCCGCAGCAACAGACATCAGTGAAAAGAACCTACGTATTACAAAACGGTCTGTGAAGGTCCGTAGGTTAGCATATTTACCTACTGTATACATGGTAAAGCAGTATGAGAAAGTAATTAAGCTAACATAATAAACTTGTATGCTTAATCAGTCTGTGAAAGAAAGTTGTTTACAGATGACGTCACAGTTCAAATCAAGTGCTAGACGAATTCCCTGTAGAGTGAGGCAACTTTTGTGATTTATTAACATGTAGTAATGCCGTCTCTGCAAAATCAAATCATGGGTAAGACAGTACTTTGATCTTTAGTTTGTGAATCAGAACCGCTAATTATCTTCTTTTTGCTCTAACTTGGTCTAAAATTCCCGCTTTCCCATCTTGATTGGTGAGTTGTAAAAATACTTTGATACTTGAAAATGACAGTAGGCACAAAGGAACTCTATGTAAAGGGTGTAGAGCCATAGTCCTGTCTCTTTTTGACCATTGGCCTACGTGAAATAAAACTACGTAAGAGCGAAAATTGTCTAGGTACAAAAAGCATAGTGCCATTCCAGTGCCATTCTTTTGTCAGTATTAAGCATTCAAGATGGAGAGACGAGTTTTCGGCCAAGGTAAGATGAAAATTGTATGGTTGACTAACCGTGTTCGCAGCCTGAGTTGACCCGAAGTAACAGGAGGGCAGAGGGAGTGAAGAGCAGGTAACGCAACAGTAGTGCAGCAGTTACTCCCAGAAGCAGTATGTTCACTACCACGTTAGTCTGATACACAACCTGCGTAGATTACAGAGAAAATCCATGTGTCACTGGACAGTACATCCACCTGAC
>JAGKTI010018130.1:0-17934 GCA_018397915.1 Birgus latro | reverse complement strand
GCTCTAAACCCACTGCTTTATCCTCTACTGCCACCACCTCCCCTGAACTGAGGTGTCGTCACTATACGTTCGAGTTTAGTCACATGAGAAACATTTAAAGTGACTGCTGCTAGTAAATCCCTTCATACGATGGCACACATTCACATTCTGTTATTCGTACCTGACTTGGTCTCGTTAGGAAGGTTCCATTTTCTTAAATGGATTTTTATATAGTCTTTGCCCGGCTGGACACAACTTAAATACAGTCAGTGATGAAAGTTTGCTAATATTCCACTGCGCCTAATGTGCTTCATACTTATGGCATCTACACCACATTCCTCCTTGATGCATCATATGGAAAAATGTAAATGTTAAAGAGAGAGAGAGAGAGAGAGAGAGAGAGAGAGAGAGAGAGAGAGAGATACGTTGCGACTGCCCGAGAGTCATTCAGGTAAATGGTGGGTTTAACGGAAGAAGAAAGGAATCTTTGTGATCACTTCCCTTCATATATAGCCTATCAGATAATAATCTAGGGTAGATAACAAACCAACCATCTTTCAGTCCAGGAACATCGGTTAGCAGGGGAAGTGGGAATCAAACGAGGAGAAATATTGGATGACTTTTGTCCCATAGTTTACCTTAACAAGTCGACTTACCCCTGGGATTCACAAGTTGGCTGTCAGATCTCCCGAACAGCAGTCCATCCCCTTGTCCTGAGTCGCCATAAATATCCTCCAAATAGCTCTTCAGGTACCCCATCGGGCCACTCTTACAGTTGATTCTAGCAAAGACTTGAATGTAGGTTCCCTGAAGCCCTGCAGTTCTCCTACGTACTATTCAACTTCACATGTCACCATTTCCAAACTAACAGCCACCACCCATAATGAATCCATGCCACAGCTGTCACATTCAGGACTAGTGTAAAGATAGCAGCAACGATGATCATTAGACATGTCAGTAGGTCTTGTTGCCTAGCCCAGCCTGGGAGCTAACTCGCCTTACTGGGACAAAAGCCAGCCTCTCTAACTACTTTACCACCACTATAACCCTCATACAGTGATTTATTTTCTGAGGCATCCATTGAATAAAAGAACTTGCTTATGTAGAATTAAGTGACTTGGTTACAAAAAAAAATATTTCGGATTAGGATGCTTTTATATGAAACATCAAACTGTGGGAAGTATGAAATGAGCACTTGAATTCTTGGCCAGACACAACGAGAACTCCTACATCCTCTCTTCCGCCTCGCGTCTCTCTCTACACCCAACAAAGCCGCCATTCCCAACCCAGGCAACAGGCATCGATCCAGTTGTTTGTCCAGGACCACGAGACACGCCAGCAGTGGTAGCAACACGAGTTTGCTTTGTCATAGCAAGGCTCAGATTTGTTATGACTCTGAACTGTTACGGCATGAATGACCCGGTTAGAACACAGTTCACTTCTACTACAATAAAATTTCAGTATATATATATATATATATATAAAATATCGGCAATAGATCTTCCTCTTGGGTACCTTAGTCTTGCCAGGAAAAGTAGTACCAACGTTGTAACGTACAGCATCTTTGTTAATCCAAACGTTTCGGAGACACAATCTCCATCATCAGTGGATCTAAAAGTTTAAAAGACAACAATCATCAGTCATTGTCAGGAGAAATATAAAACCTGTGTTTTTCCAAAGTTACATTACAGAAGTTTACATAAAAAGGGAGAAATAAAAAAGGAACCAATAAAAGGGGGAAACAATATACAAGGGATAAGGTATAAAAAACAGTATGCTTACTCATTGCAAAATTAGAAAATTAGACAAAGGACAACTATGCTAAATATAAAAAAGAAAAAAAAAACAGTTGGAGTTGACCTGTTAAAGTAGTTACTGCGTGAATAGTGAGGCAGCGCTAGTCGAACTATTGAGACTGGGTCGCATTCTACGAATCAGGATAGATTCGGCAGTGATGAGGTCAGAGTAGGATTGACATGAGATTAGTATCTGAAAATCGGCGGAAGAGAAAGGGTGATCAGAAAGGTGAGAGTGCTCTCTAATAGAGGAATAAGAAGGTTTAAAGAGGAACCTTCCAGTCCGAGTGGATTTACCTTGGTGCTCAAGAATTCGATGGAGCAACCACCGTGAGGTCGACCCCACGTATCTAGCATGGCAGCTAGAACAAGAAAATAAGTAAACCACATTGGACCGTAGGTTAGTGTGAAGACAAGATGAATGTTTAAAAAAGCTACCAATAGTGTTTTTGTTCGTCAAGATTATCTTAAAATTAATTTGTGGATAACAGTCACGAAGAAGTTTGTTTAGTGTTTTCCTAATTTCGTAACTTAATGAGCCTAGGTATGGAAATTTGATATATAAACACTCCTTATCTGCAGTGTGAACGGGCCTGTTTGGGGAATGCTTTGAATTTAAAAACCTGCTTAATAGTTTCTCAAAAATATAGATAGGGTACTTATTATTGGCAAAATAGGTTCTTAAGAAACAAATTTCGGAGTGGAAAGTGAGCCAAGAGGAGCAGCAATTGTACGCCCTATTGAACAATGTTGTAATACTGTTGATCTTAAAACTGTACGGGATACAACTAAGGAAGTTTGTGCATAGGCCAGTGAAAGTAGGTTTCCGGTAAACACTCGTGGATACGTGAGAGGAGTGATTGTTAACTAGAATGTCCAGGAGCGGAAGACATTTACCTTTTTCAGCTTCATGAGTGAATTTTATGTTAAGATGTTGAGAGTTGATATAATCCAAAAATTTTGAAATATGAGCAGGGTTTTTAAATATAACAAAAGTATCATCCATATACCTTCGGTAAAAAATGGGTTTAAAATCAATGGGACAGTTATTAAGCCAAGTTTGTTCATGGTGGCAAAGAAAAGCATTAGCATATGAAGGACCTAGTGGTGACCCCATCGCTACTCCATCTGTTTGAGTAAAAAGTTTTCCATTAAATGTAAACAGGGATTGGTGTGTTGCTATCTCCAACAAATTGTAAAATGATTTTCTGTTCAAACCAGCTGAGGTGAGAGTAGAAATACTGACGTTATCTGTGATGAGCTGAGTAGTTTCATGCAGGGGAACATTAGTGAAAAGAGATTCTACATCAAAACTAGCCAGGGTGACAGGGTGATCGAAGCTCAAAGATGTGACCTCCCTGACAAACTCTGCAGAATTTTGAACCGTATATTTATTTGTACATAGGGAACTAATCAGGGGAACCAAAAATTTCGCTGTGTTATAATTGAAGGTACCAATTGATGAAATGATGGGTCTTAAAGGTGTGTTAGGTTTATGGACCTTGGGGAGACCATAGAGATAACCAGGAACTGAGCCAGAAGCATACAAACTATTAGTCATACTCTCACCTACTTTATCTTTAATACTTCTCAGTAATCTATTCAGTTTATCCTCGTGTTTAAGGATGACGGATGGAATATCAGAGCTGATGACCTTAAATTTAGAGGTGTCACTAAGAATATGATTAAGCTTAAATACATAATCATCTTTGTTCATGATAACTACGCCCTTTCCTTTGTCAGGACGAGTAATAATTATGCCATCATCATTTTTGAGCGACTTCAAAATTTTAAGGTATCCAAAGTCCCCTTTTTGTTCTTTTACAAGTGCATATATATATATATATATTCTACAGGTAATGAATATTTGGGTGATCATGTTCGATCATTGGCTACTAATGGGCCAGCTGCACTGTCCTCTGTGCTTACTGGAAATCTACCACCGAAAGTAAATAGCCACTGTCTCAGCAAATCAGAGACCAGGCCATTAAGGAGACTGGAATGCATGTAAATCGACATGTACAATGTAAGAAGCCTCGCAGAAAATGACAAACTTCATGCTTTAATGATTTAATTAGAAAACAGTTGGGATATTGTAGGTCTGAATGAGATTCACAAAAAAGAAAAAAACTTAGTTCAGCTCCAATACAGCAACCAAAATGACAAAGCAAAATGAAAATGTTAGTGGTGTAGGGTTCCTAAGAAACAGATTCTTGCAGGGAACGTTGTTAAACTCAGCAGTGTGTCTGACAGATTAGTATGGATTGTAATGAAACTATGTAAAAGATGCACCCTGAGTGTAATTCAAGCATATGCGCCCCTCTCACGAAACACAGATGAAAAAACAGACATTCTATAAAGACATCTCCCAGACTATGGAAGAAGAAAAGATCAGATAATACTGTATTCAGGGAAAATCGAAAAAAAAAAAACGCATATTTGGAAAAATCTGGAGTAGAAGAGTGGAATGATAAAGTTGAAATGACGTAAATTTTGCTGAAATACATAGCTTGAGAAGAATGAATACATTCTTCCACAAATGAACAGTGAGAAAATGGAACTGGAGAAGCCCGAATGGAGAAATAAAGATGAAAATAGACTTTATTATAGCAGATAATAACATGATCATAAATGTCACAGTTATCAACTAAGTAAATACAGGAAGTGACCATACAATGGTGGGTTACACAGCCAGATTCAAGATTCAGTTTCAGAAGTTAAAGAAAGATGCTGATTAAAAATAAACGGGTTTCTCCAGTACTAGTTAGCGAAAACAAAGCAGCTTTTAAGTTAGAAATAAAGCACATTCTTCAGCCTCGAAACTATACTGAGCATGACACTGATGAGTTGGATGACAGACAAAAGAGTTACGGGGATCAACAGGGATAGTAGGGAAGCTAATACTAAGAATGCCAAACAACTCTCGAGCTCATGGAAAGAAGAAAGGAGACAAAGTAAAATCAAAGATGAAATAGTAAGACCAGAATTAAATCAATTTATGAAACAAGCGAAAGGTGAGGAAAAACGAAAGAGAAACATGGATCAGCTCAAATAAACAAAAGATAGATAATTAAATAAAAAGTGTGAAACAGGTTAAAAGCAAAATGCTACAAGAAATGCAACAAATTATATAACTGACCACAAAAATGGTGAAGTCAGCAAGCGGAGAGAGAAGATGAAGAGTTGTACAACTTTACGAAGAGCTGTACGCATCAAAGACCAACAGCTAACTTTTCATCTGGCACAAGTGAAATACCAGACGTAACACCAGACGAAGTAAATTCTCTTAAAATTATGAAATTAGGAAAGGCCCCAGGAGCAGATGGAAATGTAGGAAATTTACTGTCGGATGCAGGAGGAGAAGTTCAAAACCGGCTCGCCTACCTATTTACCCAAAAAAATTCTGACAACATGGTGTAAAGCAATAGTTATTTTGCTTTATTGAATGGACACTCAAAAGATCTTAGTGACTATCGACTTACTGGATCATTTTCAGTTATTTCCAAACTTTTCACTAAAGTTCTTACAAATACAATAACAAAAAATTGAAAGAAAACCAAACATGAATGCAGGCAGCATTCCAAAACTGGCATTCGAGTACTGATCAGATACACACGATGCATCAAGAAAACTGAAGCATATAATAAACCACTGTGCTTAGGATTTGTTGATTAGGAAAGGCTTTTGATTCAGTTGTGCACATAACAAATATAAATTACCTGCAGGAACTTTGAGTAAACGAGAACATTGTAAAACTGCTCGAAAACATGTATTAAGAGGGAGCTTACACTCTTAAGTTACATAAAGACTCACACAAAATTAAGACTGAGAAAGACGTGCGTCAGGGAGATACAATTTCACCAAATTATTTACAGCAAACCTTGAAGTATTTTCAGAGAGTTAGAATGGGAGAACAAAGGAGTAAATATACATGGAAAAAAACTTAAACAATTCACGATTCACATGTGTCATTATCATAATTTTTGAAACAGCAGAGACATAGCAAGAAATGTTAAATGACCTGAAGTCTCAGAGTAGGACTAAAGATGAACTGCAGTATAAAGTAAAGTAATGTTAGATCCAAATGCGCCAAGTGCTTCATCAAAATTAACGAAGAAATTCTTGACGAAGCTGGGGAATATAATTATTTGGTACAATTTTCTGGAACTAACGAAAGACTACGAAAACGAAATAAAACGACGCATTACAACCAGATGGAAATTTCACGGTGAGCATACAAACATCATTAAAAGCAGCTTGCAAGTATGTATGAACCGAGAAGTATAGAACGAATGTATAATTAATCCAAGCTATGACGCTCGGTTGTGAGACCTGGAAAATGACAAAACAATTGGAAAACAAACTATTCCATTCTCAAACGTCGATGGAAACGTCAGTGTTAGGAATATCTTTGAGAAATAGTAAGCGATCAACTTGGGTATGAGAGCAGATTAAAGTCAAAGACCTTATTAAAGTGATGTAAGCACAGAAATGGAGGTGGGCAGGTCATTTACCAAGAATACGGGATAAACGATGGAGCAAGAGGCTGACTGACCGGACTCAAAGAGACTGACTGCGTAGCTGAAAAAGACCAGACAGGAGGTGGAGGGATGAGATACGGAAGCTTGCAGGCAAAACATGGGAGAAATTGGCTCAGCCAAGGAATTTGTGGAGAAGGCTGGGGGAGGCCCTTGTTTAGCATTGGGCTTGCAGTGGATGATGATGATGATGATGGTGATGATACACATACACACACACACACACACACACACACACACACTGTTTAAATCTCTCTCTCTCTCTCTCTCTCTCTCTCTCTCTCTCTCTCTCTCTCTCTCTCACAATAAATGCATTTCCCATAAGACCAATAATTTGTGGCTCGTCATAGTAGGTACAAAAACTTAATATATATGGTAATGAGTTTATTTTATTTTTTTAATAAACAGGCAGCAATTTTAAAAAGGGATGAAATTCATTTTAGCAATTATAGGACTGAATCAAGTACCATTTGTTCAATTATAATTAACAGCATCACTACTGGTCTGTGTTTTTTATCTTGTGTTCCGATTCCCATACGATTTTATTTAATCAGGAGGAGACTTTTCCAAACAGTGAGCTTGTAATAAATCTTCATTATCCCTTCATTACGAGGATAAGAATCAATAAAACAGAAAAAGGGGGTCTTAGTTAAAGGTGGGAGTGAGGACGAGAGACAGAGTGAAGGCGAAGGGTTAAGGTGAAGGCGTTGGTGAGGTGAGGGTGAGGTGGAGGTGAATATGATCGTGAATATGACGGTGTGGGTGTCGGTGTAGCTAGGGGCGTGCTTATCTGAGTGTGAGAATCGGGATGAAGTGTGGTTCAATATGAGGCTAAGGCGAGTGTTAAGGTGAGAGTGAGAGTGAATTTCCGGTGATTATAAAAGTGAGGGCAAGAGTGCACCTGTGGGTGAGGGACAGTGGAAACAGGGGGAAAAATTAAGTGGAAACTCTCTCTCTCTCTCTGACTCGCTCAGGTGAAAATGTACTATTGCGGACTCTAATATTGATCCACTGCCTTATAACAAATAGCAAGACAGTGAACAATGACTTTTGAAAGTTAGTGATCTTTTCTATGAAACACAACAAACTTTTCAGAATACTCTCTGAAAATTTCGTATTTCTTTGACCAAAAAGTAGAGTGATATTCTTGACCGCATATATACATCCACTGCTCTTCCAGGCCCCTCTTAAGATGGTACCTGCCCTTCGAATCTCCTGCTGCTCGTGCTGAAAGGAGTTCGTTAGAGTCTTCATGGTGAAAGAAGGTGAGTATGCAGTACATTTTGCCTGTTTTGCTAATTAGCGAGTCGGTTTAGTCTAGGAATTACGAAGAACAGTGAGGTAATAAGCAGAAAGCTGGGATGGTGAATGTTAAGGCGGTGTTATATACAGGAAGTGAAAGTAGAAGGCTAGCAAGTGCAGATAACTAGACACTTGAATGGTGAAGGTTGAGACCAGGCTAGATGATTGTGATGGCTTCTAACCAGTCAAGGAAGGGTGCAAGGCTAAGGTTAGTAACACTGATAGAAGTATATCGATTGGGAATATGTTTCAGGTTCTGGGAGATCAAGCGCAGGACGAGCCTAGCCTCATACTTGTCGGAGATCCATTGATTAGGCATCAAGAGGAGTTTCGTGCAAAGTGTTCTAGGAGGAAGCTTTTTAGCTTTCCTGGATGAAGGATACAGGACGTGACTGAGAGAGTCAGCACCATCACTTTGTTACAGTGGTAGGGGTTATTAATGAAGCTTCAGGCAGGTCACAGGAGATACTTATAAAGCATGGGGAATTGTTAGGAAGTTCAAGGAAAGACCGTTACCAAGATCTGACGTTCTGTGATCCTCTGTAGTATCAAATAGTAGAGCGGAGGGTGTGATGTTTGTTGATATTTGAGGCATTTTCGGTCATGACAGCCAGTAAAAGCTAGGTTAGGTATGGTTCGAGATGGCAGTATTAGGCATATTTTGGGCAGTAACAGAGATGTGGAAGGAGGGACAGTTAATGGCGTAGCTGTTAGCAGTCCAGTCCCTGTGGCCAATGATGGTAGGATAAATGCGGAGACTAGATCACCAGGTAAATCAGGTACATCTGACCTCATCTAAGGTTCAGGTTGACAGTCAGGGGATAACTGGGAAGGGAGGGAGCATTAAATCAGTGGCTCATAGGACTGTTGCCACCTCTACTGATGATTAAACCACTGAACAGGGCCAGTTTTTGTGGGTCTCAGCCTTACTAGATCTAGTTGTATTATCATGTATATGAATGCGAGAAGTACTTTTTTTTTTTTTTTTCGAGCGAGACGAATTAATTACTAATGAACAGTTGAAAGTCCCTACATTATTTTGATTACAGAAACATGGTTAAACCTTCATGATTAGCACATTATTGGAGAAGTTTAGCTACAAAACTATATGATATTTAGACATTTTTACTGCACCAAACTGGTGGGAGAGTTCAAATACATAGTGCAATACAGATCACTAAATTGAATGTTGTTATATATAATTCTTTGTTTGCCTATATTTGCACAGCGTAGTGTACAGACTGTCCACGTTAGATGAAGACAACAGATTACTGTATGATGAAATGGAAATGAAGGATTGCGTTAATTTTGACTGTTTAATAATCCGAATGCTGACTGGAAAAATTTATATACAGACGAAGAAAGGAACAGGTTGTTAGTACTGGCAGATGGTGTATTTTAAAGTTAGGCAGTAAATACACTGACCTGTGGCAATAACATACTCGATCTTGCCCTAGCAACACAGTGGTCTAATATATGTATGTGAAGTTGGTGAAAATTTAGTAACAGTGACCATAATATCATTAGACTTCAAGTTAACATAAACTGTACGACCAGTTTTAAATAGCCTTTTTAGTTCCAATCGCTAAATTCGATAATATTAGAAAGGATATTTCCAAAACCAACTGAATTAATTTACCATTGGTTGATTAAGTCAAAGAATGAGGGAAATATTCACAATAAAACTGATGTCTATCAAACGAAAACTACATATCGAAAATAACCCGAGGAAATATTCACATGACTCAACCATACTGGATGTCGAGGAATACTGAAGATATCGTGGGTTACAAGAGAAAAGCATATAACAGATATTAACGTACAGAAAATCTCTATGACAATACCGAATATTTTAAATTACAGAGGCAATGTACGAAAATTATTTGGAAAACTAAACGAGACTGAGGTAAAATTTTCTCGTGAAGCAGTCAACCCTAAATTATGTTTTCATTACGAGAGGAGTAACAAAACCGTTAAAGACAGTATAGGCTCTCTAGTAAGCTCGAAAGGAGATCTCGTTCATGATAACCAAACAATAGCAACCAATACCGGACGACTCCTTTCATAGTGTTTTCACAAAATAAAGTATAGTAATCTTTTTCATTCCACAATCGGTTTTCTCAGGACCAGAAGATGAAAAGTTATTAGTCAAAGAAGTAACAGGATATGCTGGGTTAAAGGTGCTTCAGAAAATCTACCCAGATAAAACAACTGACCCAGTCCAGACATCTCGCATACTGCGTGAATGTTACAGTTAACCTTTCCATTAACTAAAATATTTAATAAATCATTAAATGAATGTAGTACCTAAGCAATGGAAGTTTGCTAATATACGAGTATCACCTACTCGTACCTTTAAAAGTGCGACAAAAAGCGCACCATCATTTGCAGCCCATTGAGCCTAACGTCAGGACTATGTAAAAATTTGGAAGTGAAGAGTTACGGATGAAATTACCTTGTTTCTTAGAAGGCATATTTTAATAATGTATAACCGGCACGGATTTCGTAATTATACATCATAGCTTCCATTCATCATCATCTAAACCAGTGTTGCCCCATGAGAAACGTAGGAGCCCGGGGCTAGGTAAGTTGGTCCTGACATTTAAGATGAGAGTGACCAGTCTCATTCATCCGTGAGTGGCATTACGTGATCAATAAACCCCAACCACCCCTTGGATATATATCTGAACAGTATTACAAAAATGCTTGATTTTCGTTACAACATATAAGATATATGAGAAACGAAAATACCGTCGGATGTCGTATATCTATATTTATCGCCCATCTTTAGCAAAATAGGCGATATAGTTTGTGTATGTGTGTGTGTGGTTACAATACCTCAATAAGTTGAGAGCGAATTTTCATCAAACCTTCAGGAAATAGGAACTATATGGATGTGTAGAAGTATATTACTTTTGATGAGGATGTGACCAAAGATGACCGAATGCCAGCTGCCCTGTACTTATGGATTGGCTTTTAGTGAAACGTGGTGACTGAATTCCGTAGAGATTTGCGAATTATCTTCAATTTTATTTGCAGGTAGTCTGTACGTATCATAGCCAATAACATATTTTAGAGGGCGATTAGCATTCAGCCCACAAATGCTTTTGTTTCGTTCCACAAAGCTTTTCAACATTTTATAAGGTCCTCCAACTAAGTCTACTAGAAAAACTAAAAGCCCGCAGCCACTCCAACAAATATTGGTCATGGATTGGTGACTGGTTAATGAATCGCAAGCAGCGTGTAGTGATAAGTGACGAATCATCAGACTGGCTAGAAGTAACAAGCAGAGTTCCAAAATGGTCAGTTCTTTCCACAATTAATGATACTGAAAATGTACTTGTTTCTAGGGCAGCGAAGTTGGAACACGTCATGAAGATTGGAGGCAAAGTTCATACGAAAGCAGATGAATCTATAAAAAGAGATCTAGGTAAGGAAGTAAACTGGAGTGAAAAGTGGCAGATGATTTTTTATGCAGATAAATGTAAGGTCGACAAAAACATTAAAATATGAATTTCGTTTGTTCAGTACCTCACTGCCGGGAGTAAAGGACGAGAAGGCTTTAGGAGTTATTATCAAAAGCGACTTAAAAAACTCAATGTACAGCAGCCAGTACCAAGGCAAACAAAACGCTTGTCTTCATCGTATGGAAATTTTGAGCATAAAACGCCCTATTTAGCCTCTAAGCTTTAAACGTACCGGTGATTAGTTAGACCCAACCTAGTACACTGTGTGCAGAAATGGTCCCCTAATCTTATTAAGGACGAAGACAGGCTTGAGAGGGCGCAGCACAGAGCCACCAAAATTATCCCATCTCTGCAAAATTTACCCAGTGGAGAGCGACTGCAGAAATTAAATTTGTTTTAGCTGAAAAAACGAAGTCCTAGAGGAGATTTAGGACAAGTTTTTAAAGTTCTTTACAGATCTAACGATGTTAGATATGATTATTTGTCCGAAATACAAAATGATATCTTGACTAGAAATAATGAAATGAAACTCAAGAGCAAGAACTGCAACACCAATAGCCTAGAGGGGAAAACTATTTTAATATTCACGTGTGGAATAGGGATAGGCTAACAGCAACAGTGGTTAGTGCAAAAACTAATGATAAGTTTGACATTCGGTTAGACAAATATTTTGAGACTATAGGCTATAACTAACTTTGTGTTGTTTATTTTCAGGTTAAAGTTTATGCTGACGGCTGTGAGACGTTTGTTTGATAACAATGAGAATATTTGGCAATTTTGTATGTTGTCTTGTACAGATCTGAAGAATAGAGATTGCGTAGTAGATAGATGTTCCTCTTTTACCTCTTCTATAAAAATTCCATGTAAGTTCTTTCTAACAAGCATGGTGTTTTTTCTGTCTTGCCAGTATAACCAGATGGTATGGTGGGTGGGGGAGTCATCCTCTTTTTTATCCTTTTCTCTTATACGTTTGGTAGATCTTGGTAAAAATTGGCTTTTTTATTTTTTTCCAACAGATAACCTTGTCATGGACCAACAGGCTTCCTGTTATCTGTACTTCCCATTTACCACTCCCCTCCCCCCTCTCTCTCCCTCTCTTTCTCTCTCTCTCTGTCTCTGTCTCTCTCTATTTCTCTCTCTCTCTTCCCTGTAATACAAGGAAGCGGACACAGGCCTATGATGTATGTGCAAGTACCAGAGTGACATGATGTACAGTTATGCGGAAATATACAGTTCTTTGCATGAGTACGTGCGTTGTGCTCTGTTACTGGTGCTGGAGATTGTTAAATTGTATTACCGACAGGCAACGAGAAGAAAGTGCTATTGTTTACGAATAGGTGGCCATTTATGTCTAAAAAATATAAGGCAACTGGACGTCTACTTTCTGATGCTTGAATCAAACAGTGATAAATGCGTTTGGATGATGAAATGTCAGAGTGATGATACATTCACCTATAACTATTGGTCTTCCAGAGGCCACACAAGGTTGCTAATCAATAGACCACCGATGCTCCCCCTCAACCATCACTTCAATACATACAAGTCCCACCACTCCACGCACTACACCTATGGCAAAAACAGCTCTTCCAGAATTCCACAGCCCTACAAAGTTTTTTTTTTGTCCTCTCTCTCTCTCATACACACACACACAGACACATACACACACATACACTCGTGCACCTAACAATATATTTGTCTATCCTGAAAAATTTATATTCTTGTGGACTGGAATCATGGCTGAGCTCACCCCCTCAGCATC
Source organism: Birgus latro (assembly GCA_018397915.1). Classification (NCBI taxonomy): domain Eukaryota; kingdom Metazoa; phylum Arthropoda; class Malacostraca; order Decapoda; family Coenobitidae; genus Birgus; species Birgus latro. The sequence continues at coordinate 5,093 of JAGKTI010018130.1, read as the reverse complement.
CATGCTCAGTTCCTCTGGTGTCCTGACTTGCTTGGGTCAGTATCTATGATGATAAGTAATTAAATTCCTTTTTATTAAAACTATGGACATTATTTTAGAGGGTTATGGATGAGAGTTGCATCGCCCCCTTTAAACAATAAGCGCAGTTAGTGTTGTACCTACGTCCTAATGGAATGTATAATCATACCCATACAAATTCCATGTCTTCATCTTGAAAACAGCGGATATGTCTTGCCGGGTCGGTACTGGGGGATGGAGGCTGTACCCCTGCCATGTACCCCTAAGGCAGCTTCTGTGGTACCGGTGTATTCCTCTTGACTCTGCCTACGGACATGGAAATGTTTCCATTTTGGTTGTGGCAAGACGTCAGGCGTATGAGAGCAGTGCGTACTGATCTTCGTTTTGTTGAAGAAAACTTTGATGTATACCTTCACAACACTCAAATTATTATTTTTTTTGTTTGTACGACTCTGGGCATGGGCTTAGCACCCTGTTCCCCGTGGCCCATTAGTCCTCCTACGAAATTCACTCCCACATGTCACCACTTCGGCGCTAACATCTACCATCCATAATGAACACATGCTAGGACTGTTACATTCAGGACTGGTATATAAGCGCTGATAATTTGATTAACCACAGATTCAAATGAGGAAAAAAAACACTATGATGGATGAAAAGTGTTACGGGGAATAGAAAATTATGCAGAACAGACACTGGTGACGCTGATTTAGATTCGTAATGTATGATCCAACCTGCATACTGCACTTAGACTATCTTCACCAGGCATCCATATGGCCAAAAGAAGCAGCTGAAAGAGTTAGTGTGCTGCAGGGAAAGAGGTGAGAAAATAAGGAAATCAGGAAAGAGTGGAAACAAATTGGTTTCATTGTTAAAGCAATAGCAAATTACAACATTGCTAAGAAAAAAATAAATGTCAGTACCTATCAAGTAGCAGAGAAACTATTTGGGGCAACAAAAATAGTGAATGAGATGCAGGCAAGGGCGTGAGGAAATGGTAAAAGGGAAAAACGTAACTCGAAAAACAAAATCCAAAGTGACTGTGTATGGGTAAACTAAACCCGTATAAAATACTAATAAACGTTCTTACAAAACATGAGTAGGTGTGGTTTATAAAAATAACAGATGGAATGAATGTAGGGTAAACAAAAAAAGTGAGGGAATGTGCCAATTGGGAAATAAAGCAGAACAAAATCAACAACACAATGCAATATTAATATTACTTAAAAGTCAGTACTTACCAGGCAGCGGTGTGGCCAACAGAAGTAGCGGAAGTAATATATGTGCGACGGGAAGAGGCGTACGGACCGCCATGGTAAGCTGGCCACAACACAGCCTTTTACAAGAGGATATGTCCAGTCACCTCCTTTTCCTCCCTTCGGCTCGGAAGACAAAAGTTGTGTTTAACATTGCTCGGATTCTTCTTCACAAGATTCACTTGCTTCCTCTTGCACGTTTTCTTTTCTCTTTCTTCTCAGAATTGACTTCCTTCCTCTCGTTTTTGTTTCTCATCTCCCTTTCTCTCTTTTGTTTTCACAGATAGCGAGGAAAGTACAATATACTTACTGCTTGATTGTTCTTAGGCTTAAAGAATTACATTTGCTATTAAGAATGTTTTCTCTGTTTTTCTGAGCTATGCTTTTTCTTGTGATTGAAAGAAAAATCACATTTACGTAACCAATCTAAGTTTCTGTTGGTATTCACTTTAGGAAGAAGTTATAAGCTACAGAAATAAAACCTTCTTGTTAAGTTAATGTTTTTATGTTATTTTTCTTAAATGTGAAGTCTTTTTATTTACTCACTACTCACATTACTTGTTTTTAGGAATCACATATACTTATCCGGTTTTTACCTTTTGTTTTAGAAGCTTCATATAAGCTTGCATTAGAGATCAAATTTCTTCAGTCATTTTATTTTTGCCTTAACTCAAGGAGGATATTGTTAACAAAGTGCTTGTTCTTGGAATTTAAAGTATATATTTTCGTTCAGTTTAAGCTTATTCATGGAAGCCCTAATCGTGACAGCTGTAAGAAATTAAATGTCTTTTTTCACCTTTATGATTCTCACTGAAACTCTAGGGGAAAACAAATGCTTTAAATGCAGACACAGTTATCATACGACACACCAAAACAAATCACACTGTTCAACATTTTTCTTCTAGCCTTTAGTTAGACTCAAAGACGAAGCTTTTCTGACTAAAAAATCAGGTTTGACGATTTATATAAATATATTTTTTGTATTTTATCTCAGGTGTTCACTTAAATCTCGGAGTCGGCGTTTCAACATACTCGGTGCTTCTTAGAATTCAGAAAGGCCTAATTGCAAACCCCGCTGACCTACTTACTGTTTTAGTCTGAGTACTCTTAGACTTCAAAGAACCACATTTCTTATGAAAGGTGTTTAATTTATCGAAGTTTCATAAAATTCAGTGGTAAAAAAAAAAAACTTGATGGCTCAGTTTATTTTTTCTTTCTGGTGTTGAGTCTAGGAAGAAGCACATTACACACACTTTGTAACCTAGTCTCTAGAAAAGTACATATGTTTTATTATTATTATTATTATTACTACTACTATTACTTTATTAATATTTATAACTCCACATTCTTTCCCTCTCCCTCTCTCTCTCTCAGATGTATCATGGCATCTTTCTTCAGTATTGTCTGCAGTCTCCTTTACATGTCTCCAAAACCAACTGAGTCGGAGGAATACAGAAATAGGAACAAGGAATCTGTGAAAAAGAAAACAAAAAGATTATTAAATGTTACATCCAATAAAGAAGTAGCATAACAGGGCGGGGAGGGAGGGAGGCGGAGAAAGATCATCTGGGGAAAGTCTCTGTGCTGTATATATTCAACTCACACTTTCTCGAAACATTTTTAAAATCTTATCTCCGCCTTTTGCCCACAATGCTGAGTAAATATGCCTTCTCTCTCTCTCTCTCTCTCTCTCTCTCTCTCTCTCTCTCTCTCCCTCGATAGCAAGGCTATTTCCAGACTACTCACTCTCTGTCTGTCCTATCTCTCCTGCTTTTTCTCTAGCTCACAGCCTTTCCCTTTCCCTCTCCCTCTCATTTTCCTCTCCCTCTCCCTCTCTCTCATTTTCTCTCTCCCTTTCTCTTTCTGCCTCTCCCTCTCTACCTAGTTAACAGGAACACTGTAGTAGGCTTCCTATCACACTGTTGATTATTGACAAGGTTACCATCCAACTTTTGTAAATGGATTCCAGGGTTACAGGAAATTGTTAGGTTTGTCACTCAGTGTAGAGTCATGTAAAATGGATAGGAAAGCAAAAAAAGCTGACAGGAAGGAACGGAGAAAACAGGAAGAAGAGTGGAGACGAAAATAATGGTAAAAGTGAAGGAAGAAGTAGGCAGTGCTGCTTCAAGTGAGGGGATGATGGGCGCCCTCACCTATCACTATTGTTTCATACTGTAAAACTAGCATACAAGACTATTTCAACGCCTCAGATAAAGAAAGAGGCTAGGGTGACAGAGAGCTTCCTTAGCCGAAGAGAATGCCGTTCTTGGAGCTGCAGTCATCTGGGTTCCAAGCCAAATTAATTTATAAACAAGGCTGAAGTCGGGTGTATACTTGGAGGCTGAAGGAGTAAGTGTGAACTAGGATGCTGAAAGAGTTAATGTATACTGGGAGACTGAAGAGTGTAAGATATAAACTGGGAGGCTGAAGGGGGTAAGATATAAACTGGGAGGCTGAGGGGGTAAGATAGAAACTGGGAGGCTGGAGGGGGTAAGGTGTAAACTGGGAGGGTGAATAGGTAAGTGTGAACAGGGAGGCTGGAGGGGGTAAGGTGTAAACTAGGTGACTCAAGGGTTAAGTGGAGGTCTGAGGATTAGTAAGAGAGATATTAGTATTTAACTATAACAGAATGATATAGTATGAGTAGATGCATAGAACACGCAGATATACATAGATAAGTAGGCAGAACAAATGTAATTATAGACAAACAGTTAGTCAGTTTCATAAAAAAATAAACAGATAGATAGACGGAGATAGATATAAGTACAGGGAAACAAAAAAATCTGGGTAGTTAAATGATTAAATTGATCGCATTCACATAAACCCATAATTTCTACAGAAGTTAATAATTTTCACTTTAGCAACAGGTGAGACAAGACGGAATGGTTAGGTCGGGCCAGGTTGCAGAAAGAGAGTCTGGGAAAGACTCCGTACAGACTCAATGAAGCCTTAGAGTATCATTTAGTGAAAAAAAAAAAAGAAGGTATTATCGCTGCAATCCTCTACCAGGTAAATTGAGATGGAATGAATGCATTTCAGCTGGCACTCGGACTATCAGTTAATTTTCTCAGTGTCATTATTCACTCCTATGTGTATATAAATAGCCTGAGGTTATTGGAATAGAATACATGGGTTGCTCCGACCATGAGAGGATTAAATATTAACTAGTATTAACATTCAGGCTCTTGCTAACCACACTCAGCTTATGATATTTAGGTAAAGTTAGCTGGAACAAAATACTGTACTTGTCCCGGCCATCAGAGGGTTAATATTACCAGCATTAATATCCAGGCTTCTATGAAAGACTCTCAGAAGAACATGACCCTCAAACGTTAGCCGCGGTAAAATACTAGACTTGTTCCTATCATGAGACCATACACTGCTGACGCTCACCGACTCCAACAATTCAATAACATTTCAATAAAATCATCTGACACTAGCCGAAGTAAGAGGCTTAAATTGCCAAAGCCATGAACGTTAAAAAAGGGGTTGGGAAGTCAGAGTTCTTTTCCTTGAACTGCGTAAACTGAGGTGGAAAGCGTGTTGTTGATACATTTCGTCTGGAAGTAAACGGCATTCCTTTCGAGAGTTTGTGAAGTCGGTGAAGGTCTTGCCATAGGTTTGGCTTCAATTATGCTTCCTTACCCCGACCCCGTGTTGCAAAAGACTCCTATACCTGTGGTTATATTCTTGGTATAATGCCCATCCTTTGCTCAGGCTTGGCGGTCATATAGATACCATCATCCTATAAACTGTTTTCATTCTTGGGTACGATGAGAGAGAGAGAGAGAGAGAGAGAGAGAGAGAGAGAGAGAGAGA
>JAGKTI010018129.1:0-17936 GCA_018397915.1 Birgus latro | reverse complement strand
GAGTGGGAAGACAAGACAATTGAGAGTGGAAAAAGAGGGTTGAGTGGAGGCCAGAGGGAAGACAAGCCAGTGGGTGGGAAAACAAGACAATTGAGTGCAAAAATGAGGCAGCTGAGTGGAGACCAGAAGGAAAACAAGACAGTTTAGTGCAAAAAGACAGCTGAGTGTAGACGAGGGAGAACCAGACACTGAGTAGGAAATGAAGACAATTGAGTGCAAAAAGACAGCTGAGTGGAGACCAGAAGGAAAACAAGACACTGAGTGGGAAATGAAGACAACTGAGTGCAAAAATGAGAGCTGAGTGGAGACGAGAGGGAAGGCAGTAAAATCCTTAGGCTGGAGCAAGTCATGTGTTCCTGTTGAGAGTTACTTAAGATGGGAAGAGTTGCTGTCTTGAAGGAACCAACTGGAATAAGTCGAGGTGAGACTGTGGTGCTGTAATGTTGCCCCGAGAGAGAGAGAGAGAGAGAGAGAGAGAGAGAGAGAGAGAGAGAGAGCGAGTGAGTTTAGTCAAAATATGTTGTTGTAGTGTTGTACTGAGAGAGAACCATTGTCAATACTAGTTAGACGTGGTTATATTTCGCTGTTCAGCAGTTAGTATAGGTTAGCAAAGACTAGTAGACAGAGTAGGTGTAGATTGATAGACATATAGACACTGATAGATATTACCCATCCATTCATCCAGTTAGTTGCCTCAACAGCAAGTAGGGGTTTAGGGCAGTGAAGACTAACTAGTAGATAAATAGACTAGTAGACAGATAAATAGCCTATGTAGATATACTGTAGATACTGATAGATATTGTCCATCTATTCATCCAAGTCTATTATCGCAGGACTATCCTACTCAGTCCAGACACTGAGGGCCTGAGCAGCAACTATACCAGCTTAAAGACCAACCATGTAAGTAGGAATGAATGTCTCTGCTTGCTGTTTCCAATTTTTATCACCTGACTGCATTGCTCCACTCCCACAATTTCAGTAGTGTTTAGTGGTTCATGATTTGTTTAAAACCTCAAATGAGTCTCCTTGGTTACTAGTAAGATCTTTCCTTCAGTCATTTGAGTATTTACTAATATGCGATTTTTTTTGAAGCCTCAACTGAGTGTCCTTGGTTACTGGTCAAATAATTCCTCACACGAGACCATTAATATTTTTCATAGCCTCAGATGAGTCTCCTTGGTTACTAGTCATAATTCCTTCACACTCGATTTTTTTCCCATAGCCACAAATGATTCTCCTTGGTTACCAGTCAAATAATTTCTTCAGTCTAACTACACTTGGCCATTGATTTTTGCATACCTCAAACACGAATCTCCTTGGTTAATAGTCAAATCAGTCCTTCAGTGAGCTAACCATGGAGGGGGTATGGCTTTTGTTTCAGATTTGTGTATTTAAATAATTGTATTGAGATTTTAAATATCTGACATTGATGGGGTTTGTATATATTTTTTTTCAAAGGAAGAAAACCAAAGGCTTCTATAACTTTATACTGAAGGGGGTTCAAGATGGGGCATTTCTGTTCTTTCCCCCTAATTAAGAAGGAAACCGCTCTATAAATGGGGATGTACTGTATTCTTGCCATTTATCTTAATAGTGGTTTAGGTGATCTGTTGACGTGATGCTTGTTTGGAATTGGTTTAATCAGGTTGTTTAATGGTGGAGAATTAGTGAAGAGTTGATAGAAATTATTATTATTATTAAATTTCTGTCCTCCTCCTCGTCCCGATAATGCTTATGAATTTTAGAAGGTTGTGTATACGATTAAAAAAAAAATATGAAAACAATTGTTTTTGAAGACTTTAAACCATACTGTGTTTAACTTGGCCTAAAATTACCCTCGCTCCATTACCGAGTTTGCAAAAGTTTTAACACGAATATGATGCTAGTCAAGAAGAAGTTCTGTGGATGAGATGAGGAGCTTCAGTATTGATTTTTCTGCCTTTGAGCTACGTGGAGAGAGAGAGAGAGAGAGAGAGAGAGAGAGAGAGAGAGAGAGAGATCCACTGGGCTGGATTTCTCGCGTGTTGGGGGGGTACGGTTCAGTTGTCAATATCTGACCTGCATCATACATTTCGTACTCCCAGTGTCACACCCACACTAGCACACTGAGCAACTCCTGCAAAGAATTACGGCTTGCAGTTTAGTCTAGAGGTACATACGGAACGCTATACTGAACCTTATACACCGGTAGACTGAGATGTTTTGGGAATGTGGAGTGGATGGGGGTGACAGTTGGGTGCGGAAAGTGGGAAGAGTGAACACGTGGTGGGGTTATGAGAGGCACACCGAAAAAACCTGGGACGAGGTCATAGAGCGTGACCTCAGGGATGAGGGACTAAATAGGGAGGCTGCTAGAGATCGAACAACGTGTAGAACTGCCATGAGGTGATCAAGGCCGACGCATGCAAGCAGGTTAGAGCCTTTCAGTGAAACGAAAGGACGAGAGTTTCACAAATCAGATCAACCAATATCAAACAGTAAAGTGGTAGGTGGGGGCACTCACCATCCACTTTGTGTAGGTGCTTTGGGTGTCTGCACTTTCCGATTGTACTTCCTCTAGCGTCATTCCTTCATCCTTCTGCCTACAGATGACTACATTCCTTTTTATCTTTCCTCTTCCTTCTGCTTATGGGTGACTACACACGTGATAAGCCAGATGGTTTCCTGTACACCAGGAAACCATTTACCAGGCTGGGTGGTAACCGTATAACCAGGCTTCTGGTGGTTTAGTGGCTAATCAAGGCACTCCAATCGGAGTGAACCTGAGCAGGCTTATATCCAAGGGGTGGTTGGAGTGTACTGATCACAATGCCACTCAGGGATGAGTGAGGCTGGTCACTCAAATGTCAGGACCAAATTGTCTTGCCCCGGGCTCCTACGCTCCACATGGGACGGCATAAGATTGGAGGATGGATGGATTGAATAAGCAGTAATAAGTTATTCACATTACCTTTGGCATAGTCTTCTTCAGCTAGGTCACATAGCTCAGCGGGAGAATAAGCAAGACATGTTTATGTATGTATCTCCACTACTTGATGTAGTGCTGCCTACTTCTTCCTTAGCCTTTATCATTCTCTTTCTGAGCCTGCCCTCCTCTTCCTATTTCTCCCATGTTTCCTGTCACTTCTTATTGCTTTTCTTTCCTTTACAGGTGGCTTTACATTGAGTGACAAGCCAAATGGTTTCCTGTAAACCAAGAAACCATTTACAACGCTGGGTGGTAACCATATAACCAAACCATACGTGCTCCCTACGTGTCAACAAGTGGGTTGGTGGAGGGTTAGTGCCCCTCCCCATAAAACAAATAACTCAGTCAAATGGCCACCCCTTACGGGATTGTGGCGTCTGGCAATAGATAGATAGATGTATCTCCACTCAACCACTATGTGGTGCTCAGCAAAGATTGTATGTAGGGTGGCAAGTGCTTGTAAGTGTGTGTTCTTGGAGTGGCTTTGGATGAGTGTGTAGTCTGAACTTAGTGTAATCGGGCCGCCTAAGCCGACTGGATGAAAGTCTACTAGTATGCGACACTGGTTCAAACACATCATCTCATGTGTCTGCCAAAGCGGTCAGTGGCTCGGTGAACACTTCCTAAAGTTTTTACAAATCTGGCGGGAGACCAACCCTCGTCCACCAGAGTGCGAACACTACCACTGTGTACCACAGAGGAAAAGAACTTTATAAATATTATCACTTTCTGCGAGAGTCATGGCAGTTTTATGTCAGTTTCAGACCAGTATAGCAGCGAGAGACTACGGAAAGAAAAATGATACTGCTCAAATAATTAATTATCAGTCTGGCTGTAACATTGTGATTAACGTAACGGTTGTCAAACTTAATTTTTATATCCCTGTTTGTCTTGAGAGGCATAAAAAATACTTATTTCTCCAGCCCTTTTTTTCTTTGCCTTACCCTCTTATTTCCATGTTTCTTCCGGTTTTTTTTTTTCTCTGTCAGGTAGAGTTATTTAAGGACTTCCTATCGAACTCCTTCTCAACCTTCTTCTCCCTACTTTTTAGCAGATATGTAATCATATGTGCGATATTTGTTAAATGACACTTCAGTCTGGAGATAATTACACCATTTAAGAAGTCAAGAAAATTTTAGTGTAGCTCGTTAAACTACTTTCATGCGACTTGCACGAAGCAAGTAAGTGGGATTATTCAATTTTCATGTCTAAACAAAAACAAATTCAGATACCAAGTAAACAGGAATATCTATAGCCGACGACAAATAAACAATTTATTCACGACAAGCTTAAATAATTTCCCGTACAGGTTAAAAGTACAGTTTCCTTGAAGATACCATTTTAAAGACCTACATACACTCCCTTGTAATAGCAGGCTTAGTGTAGACTCCTGGTGGTTCAGTAGGTTAGGACAGTTAAGCTTAAGTGGCAGTGGATTTGTAGTTCAAATATTCCAGTATGTAGTAGCGTCCCGTGTGGTAGCTGGCTTAATGTAGAGACTCCTGGTGGTTTAGTGGGTCAGGGAGGTTTAGCGATTTGATAAATGTGTCTGCAATTGTGTTTAGGTCTGCTTCTCACATTTGATGCTTATACTCTTACGCAGAGTCCCTAGCAAAACACAGTCAGCACTTCTACCCTGCAGTCTAGTCTCTCCATCCTGTTCATGGATTGATAGTGCAGTCAAGGAACCGGGTGGGGGTTATCTTTTAGTCCAGCGGGTTCAGCAGCAAATACCAGGCCACACCTATAAGAAGATGAGAAATAGAGAAGTTAATTTTTATCACGTGACCAAATTTACGTGATTAGTTACTAGAAGTTATATACTAGCAGCCACAGCAGTTTAGTCTTAATTGGTCTTAATTCGCGTGTTTGATGCCGTGTCTCATTTTTCCGAGAAGGAGAAATGCGTTGCCCATGGGTAGAGGGGTTTGATTTTGGAGCTTGCAGTGCGTTGTGGGTGGATGCCTTTCGTGATTTCCGTCAGTGACCTTAGGGTGGACTTGGACCTCCGACCCTTGAGTCGGAGGTGAGCACTCCAACCCACCGAGCTATCAATGTTTAGATTGAAGTTAATGTACAGTTAATTTTAGATTTAGTATTTGATATTACTCACCCAAATTTCTAGGTAAGTACAGTATATTGCCAACAGGCAGTATTAAAGACCATTACCATTTTAGTTTTGACAAAAATAAAACAAATTTATGAACTTAAAGGGCATTGGGTTATATTTTGGGTAAATTAAATGACCTATTTATTAAATTATAGCAAAGATACATATTTAGGTAGGAAGTAGATATATGAACAAGTTTATAATAAAATTGCTTGTAATTTTTACGTACACAAATTGCCAAAGCCAAGAAGTATACAGCAGTATGATCATCAAACTACTATTGCTAAATTTGTTTATAAAGTAAAATTAATGGTTTTCTTAGTGTTTTATCAAGTTTCCATGAAAACTGGTCAATAATTTTTGTACTGAACCAAAAATATAGCTCTACCCTGTAACATCACAAGAAATAGAAAATCTTTAATAAAATAGTAAATATACTGTATATATGTATATTTAAGCTTACCAGCCAGCGTCTTCTCAATTCAGTTGCTCCATTGTAACTGACCTGCCATTGCTCCTTCCCCCACACCTCACCTCGTTGGCGTCAAAATTTGAATCATGTTGGTTCGTTTCGCTAGTTTGGATGTACTAGGTGGTTCGGTAGTTCCCCCCTCCCCCCTTTCTCTCGAGGACTCTCTCATCGACTTCCGCCAAGAACGTACGTCTGTATTTGGAGAGAGAGAGGGGGACTTCTCTTCCTGCGAGGACAGGTACGGACAGACCGATAACCATGACGACCAAGGTTGTTTGCCAGGTACGGTGGTACACCCACGCACCAAAGTTTCTGTCCCCCCCCCCCCACTCGGTGGAAGGAAGTGGAAGTCAGGGTTACAGAGAGGGTAGGCGAACAAACAACCGTGAGTGGTAGTTTGGTACTGAGCTACGAGACGATTTGTGAGAAACCTAATGAAAATGGATTCGAAACATTTCCCTGTTGTTCACCTGCAAAACATTATGAGTTCATAATATACATAGCATTATTATAACATTGACTAATATGTTATAATGGGAGTCTTGTGAAACAGACACGACCCATCTGTTTCGGATCCTCATCATACAAATAAAGCAACGAGGCAGTTGCATAAAAGCGGCGACTGGTCATTATCAGTGGGTTGATAAGTTTTGTAAATATGTTATTCCTGGATTGTGTATAGCTATAATATAGAATGATTGTGGATTTATTGCTGATTCGCACAGTAGCTGTGTAGGCGGTTGTAAATGTTAAAACTTTTATGTGGGCGAATAAACCACACTGTGATAGGCAGCAGAGAGCATTCACCAATACTTAAGTATAACCAGATGAAATTAGAGACAAACAACACAAAATATTGTGAGAGAGACAACGAAGATACAGCTGGGGTATCCTGCTCCGGCTCGTTATGCAGGCATTAACTGTTGCTTCACATCATACTTGCACTATTTTCCTTCTGTCTCTGCCTCTTCTCTTACTCCTACTTCTCGTTATCCTCTACTGCGTGCCGTCATATTCCATAGGGGATTTCTAGTCGTCCGGTCATATAACCCCTACTTTATGACATTATTCGTCACATCACTCCCACACAACGTTACCACCAGACTGCTGAATCTGTTACTACCATTATTGGCACCTTCACTACTAATCCCCTTTATCCCCTGGACTGTGTGTAATTTCCCTCACAATACTACTACTAATCCACTGTAATCTGAATAATAATACATATGATTGTCCTTATGTCCGTGGGTAGCGTATCTGCTAACCACGTTGTCCCCGTCCCACCGTCGACAACTCGTCACTTTCACACATCGCTGCCCCAGTTGCAGTGTCTGTGCCCAGTTGCACCTCCCCCCTTCTCTCCCAGCCACCATCGACTATACTCCTTCCCCACTCCGACACCACACTACCCCATACTTCATCCCTGGGCCACCAGGCCTGTTTTCCATCTTTTTATCGATGAATATACGTGGCATGCATTAATATTGATAATTATAATAATAAGAACAATATAGACGTGTAGTGTTCCTAGCATTACATATAAAAACTGCAGGCCCAAAAGTGCCTATATTACGGAGCACTGATATACTAACCACAGAAGAGACCACAGACCGTTCTTATCATTACCACTGGATTTTCCCTTTAGCACTTTACCATAGTAGTACAACCCATAGTAATCCGGGCTATCACCGACCCCGATTCATACAAGACACTTGCATACACTGATGAGGTAGTACAGTCGCATCTGTCTACCGATCGTGACTCTGCCTCCAGTTCCACCACCGTTTGAGCCAGCATTCGATCATTAGTCTTCCTGCCAATGTTTCCTGTGTCTGCCACCTGTTGTTCTCTATATCGTATATATGGACAATATTCATTATATTCATTTATCCTTTTTTAAAAGACTCTGGCTTAATGGCAAAAATATGGCCGATAGCCATTAAACACCAAACAAAACTCTCTGTTTATGTCTGTTTTATTCTACATACCTACCGACAGTTTTATTCTATATCTATCTGCTGTCTTTCTGTATATCTATTCTACATAGCTAGACAATATTTTTGTTATTATTATTATGTATTATTATTATGTAATATTTATTATTATTATGTATTATTATTATTATTACGTATTATTATTATTATTATGTATTATTATTATTATTATTATTATTTTTATTATTAGGAGTTAGATATACACTAGCCTTGATAAACTCTTCAAGCTAATGACCTGCTTTTCATTTTTTTATTTTTTGTTTGTGTTCAGGTAACAGTAGGGTTAGATCTTGCCTTCATTAGTCTGTCTATCTATTGCCAGGCGCCTTAATCCCGTAAGGGGTGGCAACAAACAAATCGCCTCCAAGTCAACCTGTCCCCCACCATTTCATTAGTACCAGGGGATATTAATGGGTAGTTTGGGAAATTCATCGCCAGTGGAGAGGTGGTGTTAGGGAGCCATAGTCTTCATTAACCCTTTCACTGCCATACAATATTCTAACTTCGGCTAAAATTGCCATCTATTCACTGTGCATACTTAGCTTTAACTATATAATATAGTACTAGTCACGAAGAAGTGTTATGGAAAGAATAAAGAGGTAGATTTTTTTAAAGAATGAGCAACGAGAAATAATCTAAAGAAGGACGAAAATCTGGACCAGGTTGAAGTGAGCGATATACAGTATAGTTGTCAGTTATAATAATAATAATAATAATAATGATTATGATAATTACAATGGTAATAATGATACTGCTAATGAAATGATGATGATAATAATAATAACGAAAATGATATTACTAATGAATAATAATAATAATAATATCGTCATAATAATAATAGATATTACTATAATGCTGCTGCTGCTGGTGATGATGATAATAATAAAAATAATAATAATGATGATATCGTAATAATAATAAATGATAATATTACTAATGATGATGATGATAATAATAATCTGGGGGTAGCAAGAATACAGCCAGGGGTCATATCACATTCATTCGACAATTTCCAAATTTCATAAAGTAACCTATTGTTAGAGCAAATAAAAATATAATTATAGTGGATGAGTAACTAGAGATGAATTTTAACCCTTTGATTATGAAAAATATCATCCTAAACTTAATATAATCCTCTAATAGTATCCAGAATAAAAGGAAGCTGATGCCATGGTATTGAGGCTGACTCAGTTGTATCATTTACAAAGTCCCTTCACTCACAACTAGGTCACATTTTGTTCTGTTATATAGAATAACTATGATTTATAATTCGAAGTCCTTCTAGCAGTGTAACTGCCCCTCCATATGGAACAAAACTCAGCCCCTACTCTATTGTCTGTTCTGATTATGTGTGCTGAAAATGGGGCTGGTATGGGCTGCCCTGTTTCTTGAAAAGCAGATTCCTACCGAGCCATACTGTTAAATTGTAATGGGGTAGCGAACCAGGTGAGTAAGCCTCTTCCTTTCCGAATTATTCATCTATACATTACACCGCAGTATTCTCATGTCTGTTAATAATACCAATTACGTGAGTATTTAAAAAATTGTAGATATTTTAAAACTTTGTAAATATTATATACGAGAGAATGTGGTGTGGAGTGCAAAATAAGTTGCTCAGGATAGGGTGCTTCGAGCGACCCTAAACACCAAATTATTATTCTATACATTACACCCCAGTATTCTCATGTCTGTTAATAATACCAATTATGTCAGTATTTAAAAACCTTGCAGATATTTAAAACCTTGTAAATATTATATACGAAAGAATGTGAAGGTGTGGAATGCAAAATAAGTTGCTGAGGATGGGGTGCCTTCTTGCATGTATCGTAACTCTTACGTCATAGCGATTTATTTTCCACATTCTACATTACCATCCTCATAGATTTTAATAACAAACTATATCGCTACTAAAAAGCACAAAGTAAAATGAAAGAGAAAGTAAAATGAAGGAGCAATGACGAACCCTGTAGAATGTGAATCTTATTATTATAGTTTGTCTTATTATGTCATTATCCTCATATATTACTAAGACAAACTATATCAACATTAAAATAATAAAGAAGAATGTACGAGTATAAAAAGCAAGAATGAGTCGCCAAGAAACAAGTGCTTCGACCTCTTTGGAATGCGAGTCGCCGAAACAAGCCTCCCCGCTTAGTTTTCGAAGCTTCCTCGTCCCTGCAAATCAACAGTTCCTCATTCCCACCCTGGCGGCGGTCACATGAGTGAGTAGCCTATTGCTTGATATGTTTCAATTTGTTTTATTTCTTTCAGTGCTTGCTTTGTGATTTCTTATTTAGTGCCTTGATTTGCTACTGTATTTTCTGTTATACGAGTGGGTGTGGTGGAGTCGTGTCAGTTATTTGATTTTGTTTATTAAGTTTTGGTTAACTATCCGCTTGATTAGCGCCTTGAGGTGTCAAGCACTTGTTTTTAACTAAAATTGTTTAGTGAATTCACGTTACTCCGAAAACCCTAGATTTTCTATAAGGGGCGAGGAACTTTTTAGAGTATGACCCAAAAACTCTGGTAAAAGGAAATTACTCCCATAGGTTTGTGTAAAAAAAAAAAAAAAAAAGCATGTGCTATAGTATACATTGGTTTTACATCTTGTTCACTAAAACTTAATGCACATCATTTATGTGAAAAATCGCCAATATAACGCGCAGATTATCCCCCAAATTTTTCTATTCACCCCATTTGGCTTAATTTACCTCTGCTCCCCGACCCCTGTGATTTTGTTGGTTCATTTGGATCATTATTTTTCTCGTAATTCTCACGTTACCCTGATTAAGGAGTGGTCACCAACATATCACTTCCATGTTACCCTGCCATTTCGCTGTCCTCCACCCATCGTAATTACACCCTCGTCTCTCGTATACTGATCATTAACACATGAATTTGGGATTATATTTATATTCACTATACCCCTTTTGCAGTAATTTGGCCTAAAACTGCCATCTTTCAGTACTGGGTTGTAAATGTAGATAACACTTGAATATGGTGCTGGTCACAAGGAAGTGTTGTGGAACGTACAAAGATTTGAAACATTGTCTTTTTTTGTCACTGAACTTTTTGTAAAAATTAACAAAAGGGCAAAAATGTAGGCCAAGTTAGATTATACAATTGGTTTAAAATTTTGAATCTAAAATTTCATGATGCCAACAATTTCTCTCAGTAAAATGTTTAGTGTTTGTTTGCAAGAATTTCCTTCGATGATTTTTTTTTTTTTTTTAATACTTGAGATAAAGGAGTCTGGCAGCAGGTAGATACAGACATATAATTTTCTTGTGTTAAGGGTTGATATGAAATAAGAATACGGTTTTGTTTGCTGTAGTGACCATAAGGGATGTTATATAATTTTCTTGAGTTAAGGGTTATGAAATAAGAATACGGTTTTGTTTGCTGTAGTGACCATAAGGGATGTGTTATGACTCCATGGTTGTTCAGTCTGTATATGGATGCGGTTATAAAAGATAGTGTCAATCTGTATATGGATGTGGTTATAAAAGAGATATAGTGTAGGGCAGTGGATGTTGGAGCAGCCATAGTGAGAGAGGGCAGGGTTTGGAAACGCCCTGTCTGTTGTTTGCAGATGATACTGTATTGTTTAGTGAAGATGAAGGGGAGCTACAAGGCTTGGTGGATGAGTTTGGGAGGATATGTAAAAAACTAAATCTAATGGTGAATGTAGGGAAGAGTAAAGCCATGGTCTTTGAGAGAAACGAAGCCACTGAATGTACAGTGAAGTTATATGAGGAGAGATTGAGAAATGTGAATGCATTTAAGTATTTGGGTAGTGTGATGAGTAAGGATGGAAGTTTGGAGGATGAAGTTCTTGAAAGGGTACAACAAGGAAGAAAAGTTGCTGGTTCCTTGAAAGCAATGATGAGAAATAGGGAAGTGAGCATGGAAGTAAAAGTCTCTACATGATAGTGAAGCTTGGACATTGTTGGAAGGACAGCAAGTCAAAGTGAGAGCAGTGGAAATGAGTTATCAGAGAAGAGCATGTGGAGTTACAGAGAGAGAGAGAGAGAGAGAGACTGATAAATGTGGAAGTGAAGGAGCATTGTTGTGTGGATGTAGATGTAATAGAAAGCATTAGGAGAAATACACTGAGGTGGTTTGGCCACGTGGAGAGGATGGAGAGCGAGAGGCTGAGGAGAGTGTATGTGAGGTTGAGGTGTAGGAATGAGAGAGAGGGGGGGGGGAAGACTCGGGGTTAGATGGAATCAGAATCAGAATTTTATTTCCATTATTGCAATGGTTATTCATTACATAAGGGGCATATAATAACTTAAAATCTACATATACATATATGTATATACCAACTTCTACATAAACATAAAGTGAATATACATACCCGGTACTGTAAATACCCATATATATATAAATACACTCATGTATATACAGTAGGTGCGGAAAGTGTTGACGCCATCTTAAAAAAAGAAAACATTCTTGTGGTTAGCAAGGAGAAACAAATAAATTAACACTCACCATTGAATTTAGTATTTACTGGCATTCCCCTTCACCTTTATTATCTTCTTAAGGCGTCTGGGGAGACTGATGGCGTAGTTTTGCAGAACAGACGGACTAAAACTGCTCCATAGCTGCTTGACTGCAGCCTCAAGTTTAGGCAAAGATGATGTGTCCATACTACGCAGCTGCCGCTTCATGTGCGCCCATAAATTCTCAATGGGATTGATATCTGGGCTGTTTCCGGGCCAATCTCGAATAAAGGGAACCTCACAGTCTGTTAGCCACTGTTTCACTGACTTTGCAACATGCGCAGGGGCAGAATCTTGCATAAATACTCTTGCCTTGGTCTTATCAAAAGTCACTTAAAACATCACATAAGAGCTCCAAATAATTGTTCTGGTTCACTTTTTCATTTGCAGGTAGAATTACCAACCTACCAACACCATAATATGTAAAGCAGCCCCAAGCCATGAGTGAGGCTGGGTATTTAACAAACTTGGAAGTGTACTTAGGTTCAAGGGGGTCACTGCCTGGTTTGCAGTACACTCGTGATGAAGGGGTATCAGTGACAGTAAATGTTGACTCATCACTCCAAAGCACAGTTTTCCATTGCTCCTCACTCCAGGCAAGATATTTCTTACAAAAATTTACTCTCTTTTTCTTCTGAAGTGCAGTTAGCAGTGGTTTTTTACGAGCACAAAAACTCCTGTAGCCCAGATCGTCATGCAATAGTTGCTGCACACTTCTCACAGACACATCTGCCAGCAACTGTGGGTTCTCTTCTTTTAAATCCCGTGCTGTTAGCCTTGGATCCTTGCTAACTTGCCTTGAGATCAGCTGACGGGTCCTGAAGGTTGTCTTACGAGGTCTCCCAGGCTTGGGAAGTGGAGTGGGAGGAATGGCCTCCCCACTGTCCTTGAACCGCTTCACCAGTCTCTGCACTGTCCTCAGTCTAACACCATCTGATTTGCAATAAATGGGAGTTTGTGGCCATCTTTGTATAAAGTAATCACTTCCACACGTTTGTCCTTGCTTGTGGTTACTTTAGGCATGATGAGAATGTGGTAGGTAACCAAATAACTGTGTTATTTGAGTCAAAACATGCCCTCGTGGTGCATCACACACAAAGACATTCCTCCTCCTGTGGCTGCCCAAACATTACTGAGCCTGCTGCTCCTGTGGTGCCAAACCTATCAAGCAGGGTTGCCAGCTCTCGTTGAAAAAGCGTCAGCTTATTTCACATGACAGGGGAGGGTAGTATTGACCCTACTTCACTTAACGTGAAGAAGAGTGATGTCGGCAAAAAAAAGTCTATACTTTCCGCGCCTACTGTATATACATCTATATAAACATACGTAAATATACATACTGTAAATACCCATACATACACATATACATGGAGGGATGGAGTGGAAAGGTATATGAGAGAGGGTGGGGGGGGTGCGAGCTGGAGGGAGGGCAGTGAAAAGCTGGGGGACAGGGCGACATGGAGGCAATTTGGCGATTTGTTTGTGGCCACCCCGTATTGGATTAAGGCGTCTGGCTACCCTGTATTGGATTAAGGCATCTGGCTACCCCGTATTGGATTAAGGCGTCTGGCTACCCCGTATTGGATTAAGGCGTCTGGCTATAGATACAGACCATAAGGGACTATTTTCCCTATACATGTGGATTACGTTATGAGTGGGATATGTTAATGGATTGCTCAGATAGTGGATACTTGCACCATATGTTGGATTGAGAAAAAAGGGAATTGCAAAACTTGTACAATGGAGAACATAACTTGTGGGAAAAATAGGATTCGGTTAACTGACCCTGCATGTATGACCAATTTTGGATCTTACTTTCTCATGTCATAGGATTCTTGTATGGTGGATGTGTGTGTGATGTCACTTGCCTGTATTATTGACCCCTTGACCGATGATCTATTTCTCATTTTAATCTTGGTACCTTTAGGCAGTTTTGGTTCAGCTCGGGAGCTTTCCAAATGGAGTGATTAGATATGGCCTTCTCTGATGCCTTTACACTTTTCGCTGACTACTTTAGTACTTGATATCCTTCCTAATTTTAGTAATAGTGTATAGTGTTGTCTATCTTTCCATCTATAGCCAGACTCCATAATCCCATAAGGGGTGACTGTTTGTGATTGAATTAGTTTCTCTACGGGGAGGAGCACTAACCCTTTGTCAACGCACTTGTTGACATGTGGGGATCGCATATGGGTTGATTATATCGTTACTGCCCAGTGTTGTAAATGGTTTCCTGGCTTAAAGGAAACCATTAGGCTTCTCACTCAATGTCAAGCCACCTGGAAAGGAAAGGGGAGTAATAAAAAGTGACAGAAAAGATGGGAGAAATATGAAGAGAGGAGGACAGACACAGAAAAAGAATGATAAAGGTGAAGAAAGGAGGAGGGAGCACCACATCAAGTGAGTGGATGATGGTGAGAAATAGGAAGAGAGGATGACAGACACTGAAAAAGAATGGTAAAGGTGGAGGAAGTAGGAAGCACAGCATAGGATGGATGATGGTGAGAAACAGGAGGACAGACAGAAAAAGAATGATGAAAGGTGAAGGAAGAAGTAGGTAGCAGTTCATCAAGTGAGTGAATGATGGTCACCACAATCCACCACAATGTGTAGTGGTAGCAAGAATAAATTACAAAATATATCATTAATTCGAAGGGGTTAAATAAGATCATCTGGTTGGCACAGTTGTTGGTGGGCTTGTGCATGCTAGCTCAAAAATAGGCAGTGTTTTCATGGTGGAGTATAGAGGAATATGAGAGAGGGGAGAGTGAGCTGGGGGTAGGGCAGTAAAATGGCAGGGGACAGGGCGACATAGGGGCGATTTGTTTGTGGCCACCCCATACAGGATGAAGGAGTCTGGCTATAGGTAGCTAGTTTTCATGATGCTACTTTTTATCCATGCTTGTCTACTTGTGTTATTTTTGCAGTGTTATTAGGTAACTAGGTATTGACTACTAAAAAGCAACCTTGTTCTTGGACCTTTATAACCCCTTGTATTTTAATTGCCTGTTATCATATGTTCATTGTCCAGTAGTGTATTTTTTTTTAAAATAAAAGACAGAGCAGATAGGAAGTGAGGGAGAGTTGTGTTGTGGATGTGGATGTGATAGAAAGTATTAAGAGAAATACTTTGAGGTGGTTTGGCCATGTGGAGAAGGTGGAAAGTGAGGGACTAATGAGGAGAGTGTGTGTGAGTGACGTGAGGGGAGAAGTAGGAGACAAAGGATGTGATGGTGGAGAGGTATACAAAAGAGGGATGTTTAAGTTGGTGGAAGGGCAGTGAAATGGCAGGAGACAGGGTGACTTGGGGGCACTTTGTTTGTGGCCATCCCTTGTGGGAATTAAGGAGTCTGGCTGTGGATAGACTTTTGCAGTAATCTGGTGTAAAATTGTCATCTCTCCATCTTCAGAGTTGTACCCTGTTAAGTAATGTTAAACTGGTACATACCCTATTAATCGTATCTTGTCGTTTATAAAGGCTCCAATGAGCATTCATGTGTCTTTCTTGGTCATCTAATGGCGGCTCTCCATACTGCTTAGTCTCCAGCAACCTCCCTTTTCTGTCCCTTATCCCTGAGGTCACACTCTATGACTTCATCCCAAGTCTTTTTCAGTCAGCCTTTCACAGCCGTACCCTCCAACATTCTCATTTCTTGCCTTCTGTGCCCAGTTGTAATCATCATCCTTTTCACACTCCCAAACATTAATCTAGCCTAATATTACCATATCTTTATCTTTAATGCAGCTGTGTAAAAATAGATTAGCACAAGAATTACTGTGTAAAAATAGATTAGCACAAGGATTGTATTAGTCATGAAGTGCTATGGGAAGTATGTAGAGCTGTAGTATTTTTCTTTTTCCCCCTCTGCCCTACATAAAATAAACAGCAAAATGAAGGTCTGGGTCAGTTCTATCTATCTATCTCTGTTGCCAGATGCCATAATCCCATAAGGGGTGGCCATTTGACTTTGAATTATTTGTTTTACAGGGAGGGGCACTAACCCTCCACCAACCCACTTGCTGAGACATAGGGTCAGTTAAGGTAAATAATAATATAGCTGAACGTTGAAGATGGGCTTTCGGTGCTGTATACAGTAATATGATATTGAAGGTGACAAATCGGATGAAG
Organism: Birgus latro; assembly: GCA_018397915.1. Taxonomy (NCBI): domain Eukaryota; kingdom Metazoa; phylum Arthropoda; class Malacostraca; order Decapoda; family Coenobitidae; genus Birgus; species Birgus latro. Next base: position 1,755 of record JAGKTI010018129.1, on the reverse strand, counting down.
AAGGAAAACAGGGATATCACAGGTGAGCAGTGTGCGAAGAATGGTGAAGGAAGGGTAGTGGTTAACAGTGAGGGTATTAAAGATGCATGGAGACAGCCACAGAAAAAGAATGATAAAGGTGAAAGAAGGAGGAGGGAGCACCACATCAAGTGAGTGGATGATGGTGAGAAATAGGAAGAGAGGATGACAGACACAGAAAAAGAATGGTAAAGGTGAAGAAAGTAGGCAGCACAGCATAGGATGGATGATGGTGAGAAACAGGAGGACAGAGAGAAAAAGAATGATGAAAGGTGAAGGAAGAAGTAGGTAGCAGTTCATCAAGTGAGTGAATAATGGTCACCACAATCCACCACAATGGAGTAGGAGGTGGGTGGATGTGGCATGTCTGCAGGAAGTCCGGTACAGGGGTGGATCAGCCAGAAAGATTGCTGGGAAGGATTGCTACTATAAGTTGTTTTGGCAGGGGGGAACTGACGGATATGGGGGTGTTGGTTGCGGAGAAGTGGGTGGAGTATGTTATGAATGTCATGAGAATAAGTGATAGGATAATAGTAGTGAAAATTTTGATCAGACGGGTGATGGTTTCAGTCATATCAGCATATGCTCCGCAGGTAGGATTGGATGACGCAGAGAAGGATAGATTTTGGGATGATTTAATATGCGTAGTAAGTGGTATGGGTGATGATGAGGTAGTGGTTCTGGGAGGGGATTTAAATGGTCATGTTGGTGAAGCAGCTCAGGGTTATGAAGGAGTCCATGGAGGATGTGCATATGGTGTGAGGAATGCGGAAGGGGAAAGAATACTCGAGTTTGGGGAGGCTATGGACATGATTGTGTGCAACACACATTTTAGAAAAAGAGTGAGTAGATTGATTACATACGAGTCTGGGGGAAATAGTAGCCAGATAGATTATTTTCTGGTAAGGAGGGTTGATAGGAGATTAGTGAGGGATGTTAAAGTTATTGGAAGCGAGGAGTGTGTTCAGCAGCACAAACTGTTGATTTGTGACATGGTGCTTAAGGAACGAGTGATGAGAAGGATGACATATGTACCTAGGAGGAAAATATGGAAGCTGAGAAACCAATCAGTAAGGGATGCCTTTTATAGTGAGATGAGGAGAGTGGTGGCTGAACAGGAAGCCAAAGATAGAGACGTTAATGAACAGTATGGAGCCCTTAAGAACAACCTCTTGAGAGTTACTGATGCAGTATGCGGTTGGACAAGAGGCCCACCAAGACATAAAGTAACTTGGTGGTGGGATGAGGGTGTAGAAGCCGCAGTTAAGGAGAAGAGAAGGCTTTTCCGGGAATGGAAGAAGGGTGGTAACAGGGAGGAGTACTTGGCTGCCAAGGGCAGGGCTAGAAGAGAGGTATACAGGGCGAAGTCTGAGTCACAGAGACTTTTACTTGATAATCTAAATAATGAAGGAAGGAAAAATATGGTTTTTAGGGAGGCAAATCAGGTGAAGAGAGATAATCGGGACATTGTAGGCGAGCAGTGTGTGAAGAATGATGAAGGAAGGGTAGTGGTGAACAGTGAGGATATTAAAGATGCATGGAGAGAGCATTATAGCCGGTTGTTGAATGAGGAGTTTGATTGGGATAGGGAAGGTTTGGAGCCAGCTGATCCAGTGTTTGGGCCTTGGCCTTTGATTGACGCTGCTACTGTGAGTGAGGCAAAAGGCAGGATGCGGGTGGGGAAGGCGGCAGGTGTGTCTGGGTTGACTGCCGAAATGTTGAAGGCCTCAGGAGATA
>JAGKTI010018128.1:0-17936 GCA_018397915.1 Birgus latro | reverse complement strand
TGGCCTCGACGACAGCAGCTGGAGGTGGTGAAGGAGGGGCGTGATCATCCTCGTCCCGAGGGATGGAGGGATCGGGAGAGGCGGCCCTACTCGCAGCTGCTGCCGGTGGGCGGCTGTCGCTGTCGGGTGTGGCGTCCAAGGGCGGGACAGGGATGGTGGCGGAGGAGGAGGCACTCGCTCTGTTAATGGGAGCGTCGAGCTGCAGCCTTTGTCGCGGTGTTGTGCGAGGTTCGGGAGGCTGCAGCGTGGTGGAGAGACGCTCCTGACGAAGGGCTGGCCGAGCATCACGAGCGAAGCTCTGAGGGATGATAAGGCGCGGCAGCCCGTTCTTCTCAAAAATCCGGGGGAGTAGAACGAGCAGCGCTTCCTTATCACCACCACAGAATGCCTTCGCAGTCGCGATGCACATGGCAACGATCGTTTCCACACTTCCAAAACACCGGGGATCCTCCGGCCGGCCTCCACGAGCCAAGGGGCACCGCTGTGAATGGGCAGCGCCCTTCACAGCAGCACCTCCCGGCCCGGTGACGCCCTTAGCCTCGGGACCCTTTGGTGTTTGGACGATGTGGAAGACGACCGTCTCGCCGTGAGCTAACGAGAGCGAGGGGCACCGTGAAGAGGGGGCAGCGATCCCGGAACGATGCACGAATACATCGGCACCAGTATCCTGGCACCGAATGAACCCGTACCCCGCCCTCACTCTGTACCACTTTACGGTACCTTTGATGGACTGTACTCCTCCTTCAGGCTCATTACTGCTGTGGTTAGCCCCCCTCAACGGGTCGTAGGCTGCAGCAGTAGATGAAGAGGCCATGGTGAGGAGAAGAGGAGATGTTGCTGCCACCGCTGTTAGACGCGAACTCCCGATATCAGCCCCACGACCTTCGCTTAAATACCCGTCTTCCCAATCCGGCCCCATCCCATCTACGAATGGGAACAGGCCAGAAGCAGGGCTGCGATCTGGCAGCAAACACATATAAGGATTTCAGCAAGCGTGGCCCCCCCCCATTCTCGCGCCAACAGCCGTGGTGTTCAGAGCTATCCCCAAGCAGTGAAGCATGGGTTCCTGCTCCCGTAGACTTTCCTGCCTTTCTGCGATGACTTCTCTTCGTGTCAGCCTACGACCCTTCGAGCGGGGGGGGGCCACCACGGACACAGGAGAGTCACCCAGAGCACAGTCCCTCACAGGCGTCATCAAGTGATACAGTTTGATGGCGGGATACAGATTCATCAGGCGCCAGGTTACTGGAACTGATGTTTTTGTGCACCCTCTGGGGATCACTGCTCTCACTTCAAAACGTTTGAGGCGCTCATTAAGCAAGGGCGAGGCGGTTGAATTCCAGCTTTACCATACACCGAAGGGTCCCGAGGCTAGAGAAGTCACTGGGCCTGATGGTGCAGCTGTGCAAGGCCCTGCCTATGCACGGCGGTGCCCCAGGGCCCAATGGCACAGGCCTGTGCCCCCTCATTGTGCTTTTGAAGTGGAAACAATTGTCACCATGTGCATTGCGACGGCGAAGGTGTTCTGTTGTGACGACAAGGCCGCAATGCTTGTTCTTATCCCTCAGATTTTCGAGAAGAACGGGCTGCCGCGCCTTGTTATCCCACTGTCATACACAGCCTGCCCTTCGTCAGGAACATCGTGCCGTCAAGCTGCAGCCTCCCCAACCCCGTACAACACCGCAAAAAAGGCTGCAGCTCGACGCTCCACTAAACAGGGCGACTGCCTCCTCCTCCACTGCCTCTGCCACACCCACGTACTCCACTGACACAGCCATTCCCAGACCGTCGTCAGTAGCTGAAGAGAGGGCTACTTCTCCTGTCCCTTCCACCTGCCAGGACGAGGTGGACACTCCTCCCCCATCACCAGCTCCTACTGACGACGAGTGGTCCGACCTTCGCCTCGAACCAGCAGACGACCTTCAGTCCCGTTCTTCTCCCGAGCCTCCACCGCCGAAGAAGAACAACAAAAAGGGGAAGAAACAAAGGCAATCTCCTCTTGACGATATGGAGACGGAAGACTGTGCTCCCTCCACTTCCACTGCCAAGGATCTCGATCTCCAGACTTCCCAGTGTTCCATCTCTGACATCCTTGCCTCCATCGACCCTGAAGTATTCGCCAACCGATGTTTCAGTAACTTAAAACTGCGAAACCCAAGGCTGTTCCAGAGAATTACCGCTGCATTCAGTTCTCAAGACCCCACATCTTTCAACTATTAATTTTTGCCTACCACCTAGCTCCAGCTACCCCTAAAACCTGCCTCTCTCTGGCGGGCCTTCCACCCTAGGCCCGCTTGCACTCTGACTATGTCAGGTGGAAATATCTTAAGAAACAAACAAACAGCGTGTCCCCTAACATCTGCACTTCGCTGGCGGGCCTTCCACCTTAGGCCCACTTCCACTCTGACTATGCCAGGTGGATATATCTTAACAAACAAACAAGAGTGTCCCCATTTCTCACTGCTGCAGTCGCGCCGTCAACACCTCTCTCCCAGCTCTCCAGCCCTTGCCTAGTGCCTTGTCTCTGTCTTCACTTTGACTTGTTGTGGTATTGTCTTGGAGGCTTGCTTCTAATTCATCACAACTCCTCGCCATTGGAGCTGTGATCATGCCTTAGCCGGTGCTGCTTCAGCTGTTTGTGTTTTTTGCCACTGCACAGCGATTTCTCCCTGCTTTCCAAGAGCCCTGCTCTTGCTCTCAGGAGTTTTTTCCTTGTTTTTCTCGGCCTGCCGTTAGTGTCCCTCACCGTAGTACGACTCCAAACCCTGAAGGAGTGTTGTTAGGGCATTTCCATGAAGGGGGGCCTATAGGGCCTGGTTATAGGAGGTGGTGAGGGCGGCATTTCTGTTAGGGCTAGGGTTAGGCAAGACCCTCACAGGGCAGTGACGGGGTCTCTTTCAGCGCCCTTTAGAGGGCGGAGAGTCCCCCCCCCATCACTGTAGGGACCTTTGGCCGTTCACGTTTTTTTTTTTCCGCACATTATATATAAATATATATTTGTATCTTTATATATTCTGTGTGCCTTTCTTTTTTTTCTGCTCTCACACTTTGTATTCATTTACATTTGTATTTTTATATATTCTATGTGCCAGCATTTCGTTCTGCTCTCACACATTATATGAACTTATATTTGTGTATTTGTATATTGTGTGCCTTCTGCTTTTGTTCTGTTCACACACAGAACAAATATTTATATTCATATATTTTATATATTCTGTGTGCCTCCAGTTTGTTCCTGCTCACTCTAGTTGAATAATTTTATATATATCTATATCTACTATCCTGAGTTCTCCAGGTATTTCCTGGCCTACTCACTGAGATATATATATATAAAATCAACTCAGCCCCTTTGCTAACACTGCTAGTGTTATTGTACACTGTGTGATTATTTGTGTAATTGCACATTGTATTTTGCATCTTTCAGTGTTAGCATTCTCTGTTATATAATTCCAGCCAGCTTATAGCCCGTGGAAGCCTGATCATGCAGGCCCACCCACCTCCCCCGCACTGCCGTGGCTCTGAGACTGGTGTTACATCCGCGCGCGGCTCAGCCTCCACCTTCAAGGCGCGCGGCGCAAAACCCACTGTCACCCCCGGCTCAGCCTCCACCTTCAAGGCGCGCGCGGCGCAAAACCCACCGTCACCCCTTCCACCTCCACCGCCCCCCCTCCTTGCTCGTCCATCCCCACCCCCACCCCCCGCCCCCTCCCCCCCGCTCGCCCCACTGTCAACCGGCGCCCTGCCTCAAAGAACGACTCCTCTCACGAGTGTGTCTCCACCTCATCCATGCTCGCCACCGCTGCTAGTGACTCGGCATCCTCGCATCCTCTGCCGCCCAGGCCTGTACCAACCGCCCTCTCAAATCAGCCTGCCTCCTTGAAGGCATGGAGACATCCCAGGACCCCCCCCCCCGTCAGAGATTCCTCACAGCTCCCCTAGGAATGGCTCAGACTTCTCCCCTGTCACCTCAGAAGACCCCCACTCTGCCAACCATGATCTCAATCCTGCCTCCTCTGTTTCCCCTGCCGTTGATGATGATGATGGCTTCACCTTGGTGAGGCACAACAAACCAAAAAGGAACATGCAGGGAAACCTCCCCCCCTCGGCTACAGGCAACCCACCTCAACCTGGCCCCACTGCAACCACCACTCCTCAGCAGCCAACAACCTCTACCTCCTGGAATCCGTTTCTGTCTGTGGCATCACAACCCTGCCCCAAATCGCAATACCCTGTCTTCCGTGTTCCCATGCAGGAGGGCTTCGGGATCTCATACAACGCTGTTGCAGCCATAGAGGCCTCCCAGCACAATCTCTGATGCTCCAGCACCATTGGAGCCAATGGGAGCTACGTCATGATCCCGCTGGACGAGGATTCCTATCAACGCCTCAAAACTGCGTTCAGGAGACGAAGCCTTCCCTGTCAGGCTCACGGAGCTCCCCTCAAACAAGCAAACCACCAGAGCCATTGTGATGGGATTCCCAAGGAACTTTCCCACAGCCATACTCCTGTCCCACAATCTTGTGGAGTCAGCAGAAAGATTCCAAAAGGCTCGATCCCGGGAGGAGACCAGACAGGTATTGATCACCCTCCGGGATTACCTCATTCCAGAGATCTCGCTGGGGAACTGGGGTGCATACAAGCTCCGCCCGTTCACCCTAGAACCACTGCGATGCTTCAGGTGCCACAGGTTCGGGCACCACCAGTTCACCTGCAAGCGTCCCCAGGTCTGTGGCATCTGCAGCCAAGGGCATGACACCAACCTCTGCCTCTCTCGGTACAAGGCGGGAGAAAAGATCCTCGCACGGTGCCCAAATTGCTCCAGCAATCACCATGCCTGGCACCCCAGTTCCCCAATGCATCTCACTAGTGACCCAGGTCTGCCTCCACCAGGTTATGGGGGTTCAGGAGAAAGAGAAATTGTGCCCTGCCCCCCAAGCGCATTCATTTGGGGCACTTAAGTGCAAACCAAGGCTCAACCTCTTCCACCCCCCAGAACTGCCGAATTCCCGCCCCTTCCTTCCCCCGCCCTCCCACCTATCCCCACCGCCCGTCAACCTACCCCTCTGCCACCAGCTGCTCCTCCCCAGCTGCTACCTTCCGCCTCTCCAGACCCATTGCTCATCCATCTCTCCAAGGACGACCTAAAGGGAGTCCTGATGGAGATGGCCATGAGCATGGCACATCTGCTTGCGGGGATACTGAATGCTCCCCTCGACCTCTCTCGCCTCACAGCCTTGGTCAATACAGTGGTAGAGCAGGTGGCCAACCAAACCTTTGCCACCAAGCCGGCAGCTCTCCATGCCATCCCACCAGCTGCTGATCAGGCTCCCCTTTCAGCTCCCTCCCTCCAGTCCCCAACAAGCAAGCCACTCACTGCCCCCCTGGCATCTGCCAAGCACCCCAAGGGGCAGCCAGATGTCAACAAGCGCCCCGCGAGCAAGCACCCCAAGGGGCAGCCAGCCTCCAACGAGCACCCCGCGGCCCAGTACCCCGAGGGGCAGGCAGCCACCAACGAGCCCCTTGCGAGCAAGGCACCAGCTCCTCCCACCACAACTCTCAAGCAACTCAGAGAGCAACCTTGTTTCCCCCCCTCTCCTCTAACCAGACCTCCAATCCTTCCCACGCTGTGCCTTCGCATCCTACAGTGGAACTGCCTTGGTGCGAGAAGCAAACTCACCCACCTTCAGGAAGTGGCTGCTATGGATGACATTTAAGTCATTCTCCTGCAGGAGACACTATCCCATGAGGACTCCACTGTCAGGATCAGAGGGTTCACTGGCCATTTTCTCCCAGATCCCCGGTGTCACGAGAGGATGTGCGATTCTTGTTAAGAATCACATCCCATATTCGCCCATTGCTCCTCCTGTTTTTTTGTGGTGAGGGAGTCGAAGTGCAGGACATCACCCTGCACTTTGCCACCACCTCCCTCAGCATTTTCAACATCTACAGGAGCTTCGGCAGCACCTTGGATCTGGTTGAGATTATGACACTTGCGGCTTCGGAACCCACGTACTTTGCTGGAAACTTTAATGCACACAACTCTATCCTCTCCTCTCCCTCCCCGGTAAACGAAGCTGGGAGGTACCTCGCCGAGACCCTTGAGGAAATTCCTGGCGTGTCCTTGTTAAGTGACACCTCTGGACCTACGCACATTTGAGGTGGCAGATTGGACCTCTCACTTGCTACTTCTGCTCTCGCCAGAGACTCTGCAGGGTTTCTACACTGATACCTCACTAGTGAACACTTTGGCATACTGAGCGGAACCAAAGTGGGTGTCCCCCCACCCCCCCCCCCCCCCCCCCCCCCCGGTGGAACCTATGCAGAGCTCGCTGGAGTGAGTACGAAGAAGCGATTGAGGCTCTCTTAATGTCACGTTCCCTTGTTCCCTTGATGATCTCGCCGAAGGTGTCGCTGATGCTTTCAGACAGGCTGCCACTGACTCCATCCCCCTCTCCAAGCTCCCCCGCTCTCCTGTCAGGGACCACTGGTACCATGACGAGAGAATGCAGGAGCTTAACCATAGGCTCAACTCAGCCTGAAAAGCCTACAGGAGGGGTCCCTCAGACCTCACCAGGCAATACCTTGCTGCAGTGGCACGCCATGTCTTTAAGGAAAAGTGGCGCCTTAAGGAAGAGGCCTGGATACAATGGTGCAGATCTCTCGATTCACACTCCTTCCTGAAGGAGATGCGGAAGAAGATCAGAAAGTCTCTAGCAACAAACCGCCCAACCTCCCCTCTCATCCCGATCCTGCAGGAGAAGCAAACTGCTTTGCTGTCCTTTTTGCCAACAGAACCTCTCCTGACATCCTTCCCCAAGCAATTAGAGATGAGCAGGTGCTCCAGGGGGGCCCAGAAGGGACGCCACAGATGCGGCCTGCTCCCTCCCTGATGCTACTGATTGCCCTTTCACCCTCAGTGAATTGGGGAGCGCTTTCCATAGCAGAAAGGACTCAGCCATTGGGGTAGATGGCCTCACCTATTCTCTCCTTGCAACATCGGGCATGAGAGGCAGAACCTCCACCCTTGACGTCAACAAATCCTGGGAGGAAGGAAGGCTCCCCAGATCTTGGAAGCAAGCAGTTATACACCCAATACCCAAGCCTAAAGACCGCACTACCATGACACCCATATTGCTTCTCGGCTGTATTGGCAAAACAGCTGAAAGGCTTGTTCTCTCTCGACTCACCTGGAAGCTTGGCACATTACACCCTAGGCTTTTCACCTACCTGCAATGCCGAGGCGCCCATCAGTGTCTTGCCTCGTTTCTAGGTGAGGTGAGGAATGGCAGGGGTACTGCTGTCTTCCTTGATCTGGAAAAAGCCTTTGAGTTAGCTAACCCTGAAGCTGTCCTTGCTGCACTTGCCAGGAAGGGGATCCGTGGCAGACTCCTCTCCTGGATTAGAGACTTCCTCTCTGATCGTGCTGCTTGTGTCCGATTTCAGGGCCAGCTCTCTCCTTCCTACCCCCATATCAGCGGCACTCCTCAAGGGAGTGTGCTCAGCCCCTTCCTGTTCAATATTCTGATAGATAACCTGCTGTCGATCGACTTTGGTCAGAGTGTCACGCTATTCAGCTATGCAGACGACCTCACTCTAGTTCTCTCTAGCAGAGCCACCCACCACCAGGCCATGGCTGCTCTAACCCTCCTCCACAACAGGTGCTGTGAACTCAGTCTGAAGATCAACCTCAGGAAAACCAAGTATATGCACTTTGGCATGCGCCCCTCAGAGCACCCTCTTACTCTCGGGGGACATCGATTGGACCGTGTTCACAGGCACCAGTATCTGGGGGTGTGGTTCGATAGCAGTCTCTTTCGCACCTCATATCCGCTATCTGCGAGAGAGAGCTGCCCCTAGAGTTACAGCTCTTAAGGCTATAGCGTGCCACTCCTTCAGTGCCTCCAGCCGTGTCGTACGAATGTTCTACACTCACGCCATCCGATCCCTAATTGACTACTGTTCTTTTTGTCTTGTAGGGCTATCTGGATCTCAAGTCCGGGCTCTAGAAACTCTGCAAAACGAAGCTCTTAGAGTCATACTAGGTGCGCCTCGCTGGACTCGGCTGGAGAACCTAAGTGTTGAAAGTGGTCTTCTCTCTCTCAAACTTAGAATCTGGAGTCAATCAACAGCCATTGCTGCTCAGCTGTACAGACACAGACCTCATCTCCCTGTTGTCACCACTCTCCATCACACTGTTGAACGCCCCCCCCACCCTCGTCCAGGAAGGGACTGGGTACATTCGCTCATCAATATCACTAACACCCTTGGCCATGCTCCCACACTTCACGAGGGTCCCGATTCTCTTCACTCCGAATACTCCCCTCTCCTTCCATGGCAGTCATCACCAATCACCTTCACCCTTTCCAATTCCCACTGCCCTAGAGCATCCATCCCCTCTCTCCTCCACCAAGACAGCCTCAGGAGAATTTCATCCCTCCGAACACCCGACACCACTGAATACTACACTGATGGATCTGTTACACAAGAGGGGCTAGCAGGATCTGCATTCGTCACTGAAGGCCTTGTCGAGAACTGGCGGCCCCTCATGGGAGCCTCCACATATGAGACAAAGCTTGTAGCCATCTTAGGTGCACTACGCCATGCCTACGAGCTCCATGAGCTTCGCATAACCATTCACAATGACTCGCTCTTGTCTCTGTACGGTCTCCAGTCAAGGCACTTCAGAGACAATGCTAACCTGCTATCCTTAAATCATTCTGTAGCTGATTCTATCAGTCGATATAGGGGTGAAATTCTTCTGCACTGGCTGCCTGGACATGGCATATTGGGCAACGAGCTCGCAGATGCCACTGCATGAGCCGCAACAACCCTTCCACACCTCACTTTCCCCCTCCTCACCAGTCTTTCTTGTATTAAATTTCTCCAACAAGGCCATCCGTGATCATATCATAAACAACCATGTCACTCTTGCTACTGATGGATCTTTCTCTGCCTCGTGGCTAGCCAGAGCCACAGCATACAAGCCTCTTGACCTTCCACCCCGCACACCAAACTCACTGGAAAGGCTCTTCGCCTCGGGTTCCCAACCTCTTCACAAATCACTCGCCTTGACCCTAAACCAGGGGTTCTCAACCTTTTTAATCTTATTTACCCCTTGAAGTCTTTCAGCATTGGTCACGTACCCCTTACCCACGTAATTGAAAACCACAAACTTGGCCATGAAACCATTACCAGTTATTATGGCTGCTGTGTAGGTACATGACTTTGTATCTGCAAGCAAAATCCATGACATGAGAGAGAAAAAAATCAGACATAATACACTGGAAACCATGAAGCAGATCTCAACGTACCTGAGGGTGAGGGTAGTGAGGGAAGAGTGGTGAGTCGGTGACAGTGAGGCGAACAGTGCGTCTCACTTTGGTACCTGTTCGGTACGCGTGAGGAGAGACGTGATCGATAGAAAACGAGCAAGGGTGACTACTGTATTATGGGTTTGCAAGGTTCTGTGGCAAGTGTAGTCCAAGAGCTTTCTCGCAAATGACATAACTCCAAGTTTCCTTGTTAACGTTGTCACTTAGTGTCCTGGTTCTAGTGGAGGACACATCTAGTCTAGCACATGTAGGCCACTTTCTACAAACAGGTTTGCAGTTATTCAAAACCGAAGTATTTTGAGAAACCTGTCACGTACCCCCCAAATTCCTCTCACGTACCCCTGGGGGTACGATGAATCTCATCTAATGCACTACATCCTAGACCGCCCTGCCACTGCCTCCTTTCGCGCTACCATCTCTGCTGTCCTCTTCCCAAGAATATCACGGTCCCACACTGCCGCAGAAATAATATGCCTCCTTCCCTCCTCCTCTCTCCTCCAGCTTGTGTCCTCCTACCCCCCCCCCCTTACTAGCTCTCAACTCCTCTGCTCACTCATTGCCATATCACTGTACCCTCTCTGCCCTCACCTCATCCATCAACCCTCTCATTCCCCCATTCCTCTCACCCTCTGCATTCTTACCTTCCTTCCCCTAACCACGATCACTACACGATTCCCTCATCACACAGAAATCTCTGACGGGCTTCCCCCATCTGCCTGTGTCGACTCTTCTCAGAAGGTGGACGAATCTACACAAACAAACAATGTGTCCCTGGAGTTCGCGTCCAGCAGTGGTGGCGGCAACATCTCCTCTCCTCACAATGGCCTCTTCTTCTGCTCCAGCCTATGACCCGTCGAGGGGGGGTTACCAATAGCAGTATCTGGCCTGGAGGACGAGTCCATTCCATCAAAGGCACCGACGAAATTGTACATTTTGAGGAGCAGGGTATTGGTTCATTCGGCGCCAGGATACTGGTGCCGATGTATTCGTGCACCGTTCCGGGATCGCTGCGCCCTGTTCATGGCTCCCCTCGCTCTCATTGCTCTCATTAGGCCAAGGCGAGACGGTCTTTTTCAACATCATCGAGACATCGAAGGGTCCCGAGGCTAAGGGCGTCACCGGGCCTGGAGGTGCCGCCGTGAAGGGCATTGCCCATTCACGGCGGCGCCTCTCGGCTCGTGGAGGCTGGCCGGAGGATCTTCGATGTTCTAGTGATGTGGAAATGATTGTTGCTATGTGCATTGCAACTGCGAAGGCGTTTTGTGGCGGTGATAAGGAGGCGCTGCTCGTTCTAGTCCAGAGATCTTTGAGAATAACAGGCTGCCGTGCATTATCATCCCACAGACTTTCGCTCGTGATGCTCGGCCAGCCATTCATCAGAAGCGTCATTCCACCACGCTGTAGCCTCCCAAACCTCGCACAACACTGCGACAAAGGCTGCAGCTCGACGCTCCTATTAACAGAGCGAGTGCCTCCTCCACCAACACCCCTGCCCCGCCTTGGATGCCATACTCGACAGCAACCGCCGCCCTCCGTCAGCAGCTGTGAGGCGGGCCGCCTCTCCCGATCCTTCCATCCTTCGGGACAAGGACGAACACACCCCTCCATCACAACCACCAGCTGCTATCTTTGAAGCCGCCGACTCTACTCCTGAAGGGGCACCAGCAGACCTCCAGGCCATCGTGGAGGCTCGTGCTTCTCCATCGCCCCCTCCTGCACCTAGGAAAAAGAAGGGGAAGAAACCACGGCCACTTCCTGCCGAGGAGATGGAGACTGACAATCCATGTCTTCCATCCTCTCCCTCTTCCCCTTCCACCTCCACTGCCAGTGATCTCTGCCTTCAGTCTCCTCACGACTCCACATTCAATCATCTTGCCGACCCTCGAGCATTCGCGGATAAAGTCCTCTCTAACCTCAAGCAGAAAAATCCTGCATTATTTACAAGAATAACCACTCCTGTACCATTTCCAAATTAATTTCCTACAGCATAGCTCCAAGCTACCCCTGACATCTGCCTTTCGCTGGCGGCCTTCCACCTTAGGCCCGCTTCCACTCTGACTACGTCAGTTGGAGGAATCTCAATAGCAACAACAACAGCGTGTCCCCCATTCTTGCGCCGGCAGCTGTGGTGTTCAGAGCTCTCCCCCAGGCAGTGAAATGTGGATTCCTGCTCCCGCTGACTTTCCTGCCTTTCAGCGATGACTTCTCTTCGTGTCTCGGCCTACGACCCGTCGAGGGGGGCCACCATTGACACAGGAGAGTCGCCCAGATTGCGGACCATCACAGGCGTCGTCAAGTGGTACAGTGTGAAGGCGGGATACGGATTCATCAGGCGCCAGGATACTGGAACTGTTTTTGTGCATCATCTGGGGATCACTGTGTCGTAACTCAAAATATTAGTAAACTCTAGCATATATAACTTGTATATTATAGGAGGCTAGAGAGAGTGAGAGAGAGACAAGGAAGTGGAAATATTGCAAGGTGTTACCTGACCAGCCCAGGAAGTAGCAGACTTTACACTTTTCTACCGTGGGAAGCTGACACCTAAATACATACATACACACATACAGTGTTCTAGAAGGTTCTGGGGCACGCACAGTCCACGTGACGAGCCTTTTTCTTAGACCAGAGAAGACGGGACGAGAGGCAGGTTGACGAGAGACGGCAGAGGCGCAGTACACTACACAGAAGAGGGAGAAGAGAGCCCCTAGAGTTATCTAGCATACAACCGCTCTTGTGTTATACGCACTAAGTCAATTTTGATCTTCCATTGAAGACAATAAAAACTAAGATCACTCCAAATTATATTTAAATCTTCCCTGAAGTTATTTATCTACAACCGCCTTCGGCCATGCTACGAGATTGGTGTGCAGCGGTAACTACGAGCCCACTACGTTACTTATGGTACAGTAAAGTACGAACCAACGCCTACCAGCTAACAAGTCTACGAGCCTATAAGCCTACAAATCAAGAAGAGTACTGATAAAGAAGCAACGCTACAACTGAAGTAACGAGTTTATACGGAACTTACTTTTGTCCCTAATCACATCTCTACAAGGAACTCTACAAACAGTTCAAGAAACTACAATTTTACGAGAACATGCGAGTATACGGCAAGGTGAACGAGTTACGAGTGAGGAAGAAACAAGCAAACGAAGTAGCGAGAGGACTTATGTACCACGCCTACGATTCTACAGTGAAGTTCATAAGCAAGACGATACGGTAACCAAGATCAGCTTCATTTCTACAGGTGATTCTACATTACCAAGATACAAGACAAACAATCCTCCAGTTTTTACGACGAACCAGTGAACTACGATTATCAAGACTGTAACGCAACAAGCAAATAAACCAATTGGCTCACAACCCCGCAACTTACATAAACCCCACACTACTCCAACCCCCACCAAACCCCACTTAATCCCCAACCACCCTACGTCCCAATCACCACACTAACGCAGAGCTGACAAGGTCAAGACGAGGCAGCACACCAGAGCTCTCACTCACCACTCATCTTACTCATCGTTACTCATCCTTACTCATCGTTACTCAGTTCCCTACCACGGCTGCCAGAATAAGTCGCTGACTTAAGGTTTTGCTGAGGAGCCAAGAACTACTGTTACCATAACACCGAGTCAGCCAACCCGTGCCTGACAGCAGCAATTCACCACCTATACCACAACTACTCACCGTTCCCACCACGGTAAAAATTTAGTAAGTTACACAGTTGCTTCATTTATACAATACACAGTGACAGACAAAATCTTCTGCACAAACAAACGACACTTACTTTATAATTACTACTTACATACGAATACCTACGTCAGTTAACTACATTATCTCAGTTCCTAAGTGTTTGTACCAACAATAACAGTTACATACTGTATAGTTTCATTCACATATTATACCATTAATGTACTTCCAACAAGTGTTACATTTATACATACTTAAAACGCGTGTTTCATTAATAGAACTAAATAACAATCAGTCTGCAAGTGATAAATATAATACACCATCACATTAACGATTACAAGGAAATTAACAAACAGTTATTAACTATAGCTGTCTGTTGTGCCCAGACAAATTAAATTACAAGGAAAGAAAAAGAAAACACAACATGGCAACAACGAATGACGTTAGCATGAATGGACATCAGCTTTCATACAACTTTGATGAGAAAGACTTTCACACAATGCTTATGCATACATTGCCACATACACTACACAGCACAGATACAAAAGGAACAGCAAGTGAATGTACATAGTTAATCTTGTATATAGTGTAAATATTTTTCTATAATAACAATAAGTGGTTATATAGTCATATAATACAATAGTGTTAAAAAAGGGTCCCAACTATTAGCCATCAATTATACAACCTCGGACACCACCGAAAAAAAAAGAACACGAATGAAGAAAAAATTAATGCAGAAATAAATTATGATCACATACCAACATAAAAGTAGGTGCAACTGTTATTATATATGTCTGTATGTTTATGTATATCTGTGAACTATATATGTGAAGCAACGAACAAAGCTATTGTCTCCGAGAGTCAGTTGCAAGGTACACTATCACTATCAACGACCGCAGCATGACTACATTAGCTACAATTAGGAAACTTATAATACATTTCGTGTAATATTACTACAGCCAGTGTTATACATGAATTATTCATAATATAACTGATTGCTGTACCATGCTATTGAGTTACTACTGTTGTAATTATGCATGTGCACATTTTCGATGTAACTTACTACGTATCATACAATGTGATTTTACAATACTACTTCAATTACTACAGTTCCTACAGTATAATTGCAGTTACTACAATATTGCTGCAGTTGCTGCAATTTTAGCTACAAATGCTAACATTAATACAATTATGTACATTATAATATTACTACAATTAATCAATACAATTATGTAATAATTACATTCATACTATGTAACTACTGTGGCTTACACCCCAGGAATGTGCTTGCTAGATTTCATGAACGAGGTAGAGATGAACTGTAGCAAGGCAAGGGTGATTGAAGCACAGTCGGGTATGAACAGAATTATGTATTTCACTTGCTTTTCATACAAGATGAGTGTAACTTTATGCATGAATGTATTAAGTACATTCATACAATGTAATTACAATTTTCCTTCAATTCTGTTGTTACCAGAATTATATATTTCACTTACTCATCATACAAGTTGAGTGCAACATTAGTCACTGATGTGTTAATTGCGTTCATACAGTGTAATTACAAGGTTCCTACAATTCTGTTGTTACCAGAATTATATATTTCACTTACTCATCATACAAGTTGAGTGTAAAATTAGGCAATGCTTAGGTCATAAAACCATATACTGTAATGACATAGTAATTTTTACCATTGCAGATGTGTGCTAGTCTACCACTAAAATAAGCTATACGATGTTCAGTGTTTACATAATAGCTAGTATCATACATATTCATACGATGTAATGACTTAGTAATATTACCATCCATCTTTCCAGTTCGCCACCTACGTTATATCATCAGTCAAGGTATACATACACATAGTTTTGAAGCCTTATATTCCAGTGCAGAAATCTTATGCTTTAGAAATTTCAGTAATTGTTCATGTAACATTCATAACAGATAATCTGTTCACTCGTGATTCTTCTAACAATGTCACCATAATTCATATATATGGAATACAAATATGTATATTAGTAGCTTTTGTTGTACTTTTAGCATTGTCAAAGAACTTGCATATAGGGATATATCTATACAATTATTTTTACTTGCTCAAATGCATAAAAGTCATATTTCAAATTACTCCATGACGTGTATAACACATTTATAATATGTTATTATTACACATTTTTCTTTTACAAGGCCATATATTACTATTGCAACGTGTCGTGGGTCCGCCGTTGTGCGTGACTGAGCAGTGTCACAACTCTGAATATTAGTAAACGCTAGTAAATATATAACTTGTATGCTATAGGAGGCTAGAGAGAGTGAGAGATAAAGAAGTGGAGATATTGCAAGGTGTTACCTGACCAGCCCAGGAAGTAGCAGACTTTTCACATTACCATGGGAAACTGACACATACATACATACATACACGTACACTGTTCTAGAAGGTTCTGGGGCATGCACAGTCCACGTGACGAGGCTTTTCCTTAGACCAGAGAAGACAGGACGAGAGGCAGGTCGACGAGAGAGGGAAGAGAGGCAACACACTACACAGAAGAGGGAGAAGAGAGCCCATAGAATTATCTAGCATACAACCGCTCTTGTGTTATACGCACTAAGTCAATTTTGATCTTCCATTGAAGACAATAAAAACTAAGATCACTCCAAATTATATTTAAATCTTCCCTGAAGTTATGTATCTACAACAGCGTTCGGCCATCATTACGAGAACTGCTCCCACTTCACGACGTCTTAGGCGCTCATTAGGCGAGGGCGAGACGGTTGAATTCCAGCATCACCATACACCGAAGGGTCCCGAGGCTAGAGACGTCACTAGGCGGGAATGTGCAGCTGTGCAAGGCCCTGCCTATGCACGGCGGCGCCTCACGGCCCAAGGACAACGGCCTGTTGTACTGGTGAAGTGGAAATAATTGTCACCATGTGCATTACGACGGCGAAGGTGTTCTTTGGTAACAAGGCCGCAATGCTTGTTCTTCTCCCTCAGATTTTCGAGAAGAACGGGCTGCTGCGCCTTGTTATCCCATGGAGCTTCGCATGTGACACACAGCCTGCCCTTCATCAGGAGTGTCGCACCGTCACGCAGCAGCCTCCCCAACCCCGCACAACACCACGGAAAAGGCTGCAGCTCGACGCTCCACTAAACAGGGCGACTGCCTCCTCCACTGCCTCTGCCACACCCACGTACTCCACTGACACAGCCGTTCCCAGACAGTCGTCAGTAGCTGAAGAGAGGGCTACTTCTCATGTCCCTTCCACCTGCCAGGACGAGGTGGACGCTCCTCCATCACCAGCTCCTACTGACGACGAGTGGTCCGACCTTCCCCTCGAACCAGCAGACTACCTTCAGTCCCGTTCTTCTCCCGAGCCTCCACCGCCGAAGAAGAACAACAAAAAGAGGAAGAAACAAAGGCCATCTCCTCCCGACGATATGGAGACGGAAGACCGTGCTACCCCTCCAATTCCACTGCCAAGGATCTCGATCTCCAGACTTCTCAGCGCTCCATCTCTGACATCCTTGCCTCCATCAACTCTGAATTCGCCAACCAATGTCTCAGAAGCTGCAAAACCCGAGCCTGTTCCAGAGAATTACCACTCCCTGCAGTTCTCAAGACTCCACATCTTTCAACTATTAATTTTTACCTGCCCCCCAGCTCCAGCTACCCCTAAAACCTGCCTCTCTCTGGCGGGCCTTCCACCCTAGGCCCGCTTCCACTCTGACTGTCAGGTGGAAATATCGTAAACAAACAAACAGCGTGTCCCCTAACATCTGCACTTCACTGGTGGGCCTTCCACCTTAGGCCCACTTCCACTCTGACTATGTCAGGTGGGAAAATCTAAACAACAGCAACAACAACAGCGTGTCCGCCATCTCGACTCAGTCTCTCGCTCGCTCCCGTACCGTGCACACACCGACTGACTCGCCGCCACCATGCCACCAAAGACCTCCGGAAAGGCCGCTAAGAAGGCTGGCAAGGCCCAGAAAGCCATTGCCAAGGGAGACAAGAAGAAGAAGCATAGGAGGAAGGAAATCTGCAGCATCTACATCTACAAAGTGCTGAAGTAGGTCCACCCTGACACCGGCGCTTCCTCCAAGGCTATGTCCATCATGAACTCCTTCGTCAATGACATCTTCGAGCACATTGATGCAGAGGCTTCACGCCTGGCACACTACAACAAGCGCTCAACCATCACCAGCCGGGAGATCCAGACGGGCGTCAGGCTGCTTCTCCCTGGTGAGCTGGCCAAGCACGCCATGACCTAAGGCACCAAGGCTGTCACCAAGTACACCTCAAAATAGAGAGGTTGCTCTTTTGGCCATTTCAATATTTCTGGCTCCAATAGGAGCCACAAGATTTTCAGTAAAAAGGGGAAACACAGACTTATAAATTTTCCTCTCAACAATTCTGCTTTATTGACCATCACTCAGGTTTTTCTTTTCCTTTTTTTTCCCCAAATTTCCCTTTCATATCTTTCTTTCTTTCTTCTTTTTCGGCAACGGTGGTTTGGGATCAGGACGTGGGCATAAATCAAAGATTGAACTAGGGTTGGGGTTCAAAACAACAGAGGGAGTCAAAATAAAGGGAGTAAATAGGGGGTGACAGCCTGGAGGACCATCAACAATGTAGCAACAAACACTCAACATACATAAATACATGCATAACGTTGTATCATGCATAGACATGGAAGTCTATAACGTATATGTACATACAGTAGTACATCTGCACAAATACATACACACTGTGTACACAGAAACCTACACATGTATGTACTAATTAAGTCATGGTCATACACACACAAGCCCTCATACATCCGTACACACACACACACATACATGCTCACAGACATGCATACATATGTACATAAACATACATACATAAACATAATTACAAGCACACATTCATATATATA
>JAGKTI010018127.1:0-17937 GCA_018397915.1 Birgus latro | reverse complement strand
GGCAGCTGCGTAGTATGGACACATCATCTTTGCCTAAACTTGAGGCTGCAGCTATGGAGCAGTTTTAGTCCGTCTGTTCTGCAAAACTACGCCATCAGTCTCCCCAGACGCCTTAAGAAGATAATAAAGGTGAAGGGGAATGCCAGTAAATACTAAATTCAATGGTGAGTGTTAATTTATTTGTTTCTCCTTGCTAACCACAAGAATGTTTTCTTTTTTTAAGATGGCGTCAACACTTTCCGCGCCTACTGTATATTGTGGTAGGTCGGGGTGCCCATAATCCACCAACTTGGTGTAGTGATACCCTGTTGTTGGGGTGCCCATAATCCACCGACTTGGTGTAGTGATACCCTGTTGTTGGGGTAGCTCTACATTGAGTAGCAAGCTGAATGATTTCCTCAAGCTGAGTGATTTCCTGTAAACCATGAAAGCATTTACAGTGCTGGGTGGTAACCTTATAACCAAGCAACACGTGTTTCCTACGTGACAACAAGTTGGTTGGCAGAGGGTTAGTGCCCCTCCCCGGAAAACAACTACACTAACTAAAAATACGAACAAGAATCTTTGGATCAGGACTGACCAAAAGGTGACGACTAAGGACCGAAAAAAGGACTTGGTATGGATAGCTACATGGAATGTAAGGGGTGCAAATGATGAGGTGAAAGAGAGAAAGATGCAGATGTAGATGTATGTGGATTTACTGAAACTAAATGGCGAGGTGAGAGTATGGGAGAAGGGGAGTATGGATGGGGTATATATGCAGGAGTAGGTGAGAATCAGAGGGCAAAAGGAGGAGTGTGTATTGTTGTGAGTAACAGATAGAAGAAGAATATAAGAGAGTATGGATCAGTTGGCTCAAGGATTGTGTGACAGTTGGACTACAAATGTGGGCGATTGTGTGCATGTATTCGCCAATGCAAGATCGTGCAAGCAGAGTGAGAGAAGAGCTCTGGACAAATGTGGAAGCGTGCTTGGAAAAGTTTGAAAGGAATGGGAGTGTGTTTCTGATTGGAGATATGAATGGAAAAGTAGGGAATGTGTAGAGAGATGGAGTAGTTGTGTAATGCCGTAATTTTAAGTTAGTATAAGTATAATATAAGTTAATATAAGTGTAATATAAGTTAGTATAAGTATAATAAGTGTAATATAAGTTAATATAAGTGTAATATAAGTTAGTATAAGTATAATAAGTGTAAGTAATCCCTCCATTATTCGGATGTCCAATACCCGGAAATACTCACTATTCGGATATTGTGGGCTGCCCAACCCCCAAAATGCCAAAAAATTCGAAAAAAATCGAAAAAATTTCAATTTTTTGGGACCACATCAGTTTGAATTTCCCACCCGCGCCGATCGGCTATGTTTACGCTCATGGCGCCTGTCTGTCGGTCGCCATTACCCACTCAGCTACTGCCTCGTGAACACCTCCGACAATGGCGGCCGAAGTGATTGCCTTTGTGGTGATACCTTCCCTCCTACAGTGCTTGATACTGCTCTTCACCTTCTTCATCATGTGTGTGATGATGGAATTTACTGTTATGTACAGTGCAGTGAAGTGATGTGATTCCAGTTATAAAAAAAAAATGTTGTGGAAAGTGTTGGTGATAAGTGCTGGTGATTCTCAATTGGAAAGGTGTGTCAGGTGCAAGGTCTTCCTGTTAGAGTCTGAGATGATAGAGTGGGTTATTACATCAGGACGGCAGCTTCTTGTTCCTAAGTACCCTAACTTCATGCCTAACCTGTTTTCATCATGCTGTAAATGTGTTAAAAAATTACCCTAAATGTTAATCATAATTTCCTGCTTGCAATTTAATTTTTCCATGCATGGTTCTTAAGTAAAACAGCTAGAAAAAAGGTGGAAGCTTGCAATTTAATTTTTCCATGCATAGTTCTTAAGTAAAACAGCTAGAAAAAAGGTGGAAGCAGTTAATTTCCTGTCCGGTCCTAACCTAACCTAACCTAACCTATGGTTACCATAAAGATTTTCATGCCTAACCTGTTTTCATCATACTGTACATGTGTTAAAAAATTACCAAAAATGTTAATCATAATTTCCTGCTTGCAATTTAATTTTTCCATGCATGGTTCGTAAGTAAAACAGCTAGAAAAAAGGTGGAAGCAGTTAATTTCATGTCTGATCCTAACCTAACCTAACCTAACCTATGGTTACCATGAAGATTTTCATGCCTAACCTGTTTTCATCATGCTGGACATGTGTTAAAAAATTACCAAAAATGTTAATCATAATTTCCTGCTTGCAATTTAATTTTTCCATGCATGGTTCTTAAGTAAAACAGCTAGAAAAAAGGTGGAAGCAGTTAATTTCATGTCCGGTCCTAACCTAACCTAACCTATGGTTACCATAAAGATTTTCATGACTAACCTGTTTTCATCATGCTGTAAATGTGTTAAAAAATTACCCTAAATGTTAATCATAATTTCCTGCTTGCAATTTAATTTTTCAATGCATGGTTCTTAAGTAAAACAGCTAGAAAAAAGGTGGAAGCAGTGAATTTCATATCCGGTTCTAACCTAACCTAACCTATGGTTTCCATAAAGATTGTCGTGCCTAACCTGTTTCCATCATGCTGTTAATGTGTTGAAAAATTACCCTAAATGTTAATCATAATTTCCTGCTTGCAATTTAATTTTTCCATGCATGGTTCTTAAGTAAAACAGCTAGAAAAAAGGTGGAAGCAGTGATTTTCTTGTCCGGTCCTAACCCAACCTAACCTAACCTATGGTTACCATAAAGATTTTCATGCCTAACCTGTTTTCATCATGCTGTTAATGTGTTAAAGAATTACTATAAATGTTAATCATAATTTCCTGCTTGCATTTTAATTTTTTCATGCATGGTTCTTAAGTAAAACAGCTAGGAAAAAAGTGGAAGCAGTGAATTTCATGTCCGGTCCTAACCTAACCTAACCTATCATTGTGTTAATCATGATTTCCTGCTTTTAATTTAATTCTTTCATGCATGGTTCTTAAGTGCACCAGCTAGGCAAAAGGTGGAAGCAGTGAATTTCATGTCCGGTTATAACCTAACCTAACCTAACCTAACCTAACCATTTTTCTGGTAGCAATTTACATCATTTACTGTATTTGATGCTTTGTATCCAATAATTTAGTGAATAATATGTGAGAAAAGATGATTTCCATGTCCGATACTTACTTGTACTATGCTGGCAAGTTCTGAGCACCTATGATTCACTCACCTCTAAATTATCATTTTTTGGTTAAAATTCAATAAATTCATGCTATATGTGCATTATTTTTGTGAAAATGGACCTAAATAAGTGCTATACATGTCCAGTAGGGAGGTAGGAAGATAGTTTTCTGATTTAGGTTAGGTTAGGTTAGGGTCATGAAAAACCAGTGCTGGAGCTTCAGGACCAATATCCGGACAAAACCAATATTCGGACACGCCTTTGGCTCTATTACATCGGATATTGGAGGGATTACTGTATAAGTGTAGTTTAAGTTAGTTTAAGTGTGGTGTAAGTGGAGGCCTGGACCCCTGTTTAATTGATGCAATGTATGGGAAATGGACCTCAAAATTGATTTTTTGGGCTTTATCCTAGTTAAGGTATAGCAAGAGTGTAATATTATTAATAGGTAAGACCGTGTGAAGTGGGATGGACACGCAAAAACATGATCTGTTTTTGATAAAGAGGCAAAGAAAGTTAATTCGAGGTTAAAATTCGCGATAGGTTGTATTTACACTTTGAATTCAGAATTTTGTCGTTGGGTTTGTTATTATCATCTTGTACTAAATAATAATGTCTATGAGCTTAGGTAAAGTCTGATTATGGATTATAGTTATTCGTAGCTGCAAAATTTATTTAATTTTCACTGGCGCCAGATCATGTAGACCAGACATCTGCGACACACGGTTACAATTAATTAAAACTCGTGAGTTTAGGTTTCGGTAAAAACTGTCAGACCCATGTTACTGCCGCAAAATTTGAAACATCATAAGTCAGTTTGTCTAAGTAAGAGGAAAGAGAAACTTCCTTGTTGCAAGTTCCTTGATGATTGTTATAGTAAGTAAACTGTAGAGTAATAGTCAAAGCCAGATCCGGTGTCAGGACAACAGCAGCAAGCGAGCGCGTGTCCTCTCTTCTATGTTCATTGTGAGTCCTGACAGCATGGGGATCAACAGGTCAGTTGAGAGCGTCCTTAAATCCCCCCCCATTTCTGTCTCAATAATAGATCTTCTATATATCTGTATATATAGTAAGTTTACTGATGATATTCCCCAACTTCTCTTCTTTGTTCATTGTGAGTCCTGACGGCATGGGGATCAACAGATTGTCGGTGTAACGTTGAGGCTTCTAGTTACCGTCAGCGTAGGAGCCACGGAGTGTTTCCAGCCAAAGCCCATACACAATTTCCCCCACTAGTTTATTTCTTTCTGCATTGTGGTCGATTATGTATATGTATGGTCCACTTGGAAAAGTCTTTTCTTCTAAAGTGAAGTACAGAGATATCCCGATTACCCGGGCTATGTGGTGCGAAGGGGTGACTGAATAATCCGAAATCACGATTAATCCGGCGGAAACAAAAAACAAGTACTACTTAGACTGATTTATTTAACGGAAAATGTACACTTAACGTAGCAGAAAGACCTTACCAAATCTTTGCATATGCATCCTGCTTGTTTCTGTATTTTTCTAGTTTCAGTTTGGTAAATTTCTTTATCTTGCTGAAAAATTTCCTCTCTGTTATTATCGTCATGTTCCTGAAGCTGTACGGTCGCGTTCCTGAGTCCTGATACGCATGTAGTTGTCTTGTCTGATGTTGTGTCCACCGTTGGTAGGATGTTGAACTATTTCACTTGCTAACCGACCAAATTATGTTCAGTGTATCAAGCAGTAAGCACAAAAGTTCCATATTCCAAAAGCAGTGAGCACTGCAATAGACAACAAAAACACCTGTGTATCGGGACTCATGAACGCGACTGTTCCTACGATTGTTTCCAGCACAGTGGAAGAAACTCAACATATTCAAGTGTGGATTTTGTTTCCCAACTTCCAAACTGGAGATTAAGTTAGGTTAAATTATTAGATGCAGTTAAGCTAAGTTAGGCCAGGTTTGGTTAAACAATTAGATCAGAGTAGTACCTTCCGCCATTACGTTAACTAACAACAAGAGTTGCACACCAGCAGAATAGCTAAAAACAACGGGGAAACAGATTTAACAAGAAATGTTTATTTGCCAACCCAGAAACAATCAGAAAAACATAACAGAATATCAGGATGAACTGATTTGGTAAGGCGCTTTTACTGCTTACAGTAAAGCATATGTTTAGCCCCCTCAATGGCCGTGAGTTCAGAAATTTGTGTGCTCCCGTGGCAGGCCTTGGAACCATTTTTTCTATGTTCCAAAATCAGTTTCATTTTCTTACAGATGTGGTAAGACTCGTCTGGTGCACTTTTAATTTTTTTTTTTGGCCCTAAACCCATCTTCTGATTTGCTATGAATCGTGAAAGAATAAAATTAGGGCGCATGCTACATTAGCATTAAAACATACTGACGAAAACATCTGGGATGAACTGACCGCCTGGCTGTTTGGGATGGTACAGCAGGTTTGTATAACCATACCAGTGACTTTCGTTCCCTTCCCATAATTGTTCGCAGATTTTATAGCTCCCTAACTCAACGTCATTGACACCGGTGCAGTAATGCATTGTTCAAGGATGGCAGCTATGAAGGGGTTAATGAAATGCATAATTATTTGTATCAATACTGTCTCAAACGTACACATAACAACAAACGAAGAGTGAGCAGTAAATATACACTTAGCTGCAAAGAGCAGAAATAACTGTATGCTCTTTCGGTCCGAAATGTGTTGGGAACCGCGACATTGAACAAAAAATGTGGGATGCTAACTTATGAGAAGACGTGACATAAGTTTTTTTTTTTCTTCTGACTAGTAAACATTTTTGCTCCATTTCTATCTATCTATTGCCAGACGCCTCAATCCCGAACGGGGTGGCCACAAACAAATCGCCTCCATGTCACTCTGTCCCCTGCCATTTCACTGCCATGCTCCCAACTCACACCCCCCCTTTCTCATATACCTCTCCACTCCATCCCTCCATCTCATCCTCGGCCTCCCCCTCCCTCTCGCCCCCTCCACCTCACTCACATACACTCTCCTCGTCAATCTTTCACTCTCCATCCTCTCCACATGTCCAAACTAGCTTAACGTGTTTCTCCTAACACTTCCCATCACGTCCTCAAGCACACCACAACGCTCCTTCACTTCCTCATTTGTTAGTCTGTCTCTCCATGTGACTCCACATGCTCCTCTCAAATAACTTATTTCCACTGCTCTCACTCTTGACTTCTGTCCTTCCAACAGGGTCCAAGCTTCACTTCCATATGTCAGAGTTGGTATCACAGTACTGTCATGTAACAGCTTTTTCACTTCCATACTCACCTCCCTGTTTCTTATCACTGCTTTCAACGAACCAGCAACCTTCCTTCCCTGCTGTACCCTTTCGAGCACTTCACCCTCCAAACTACCATCCTTACTCATCACACTGCCCAAGTACTTAAGTTCACTCACATTCTCCATTTCCTTCCCATCCAATCTCACTGTACACTCACTGGCTTCACTTCTCTCGAAGACCATCACTTTACTCTTCCCCACATTCACCTTTAGATTCCGTTTCTTACACACTCTCCCAAACTCATCTACCAAGCCTTGCAGCTCCCCTTCGTCTTCACTCAACAACACAGTATCATCTGCAAACAACAGTACAGGTAGTTTCCAAACACTGCCCTCTCTCACTAGGGCCACTCCAACATCCACTGCCCGACCTTGTATCTCTTTATAACCCCATTTCGTCCCCTAAAATTGTGAAACCTATAAATTTTCATGTAAGCATACAGCCTAATGACCTTGCCAAGTCAATTTATATTCCTCTAGTTTGTTTTCTGTATTTTTCTGCCTATTTTGAGGGTGGTAAATTACCTTTCTCTTGCAGCAAGATTTCCTCTCTTATCATAATGTTCCTTAAGCCTTTCCTACTATTGTTTTTGGCATAATGGAAGAAACTTACTCAAAATTAAGGGGCATGTTACATTAGCATTTAAACATATCGGCAAAGACATCTGAGAGGAATTGACCGCCTGGCTGCTTGCAACAGTAGAGCAGGGTCGTGTAAACATATCAGTGACCTTCGATCCCTTCCCATAATTGCTCGCAGTTTTTTTTATAGCTTTTAACTCATCGTCATTAACACCGGTACAGTAAAGCATCGTTCGAGGCCGACAACTATGAAGGGGTTAATGTAATACATTATTGTTTGCATCAATACTCTCTCTTTCACACACACACACTTAAGAACGAACAAAAGAATAAACATAATGTACACTTAACTGAAAGAGACAGAAATAACTGTATGCTCTGCCAGTCTGAAATGGGAAGCGGAATATCTAACGAAGAATGTGAAACTGAATGCTAACTTAAGAGAACACGTGAGATGGTAGAGTAATTTTTTTCTGATTAGCAAACATTTCTGTACCATTTCATCCCCTAAAATTGTGAAACCCATAAATTTTCGTCTAAGCATACAGCCTAAAGACTTTACCAGTTCAATTCATATTCCTCTACTTTGTTTTCTGTATTATTCTACTTTGAATTTGTTAATAATTACCTTCTCTTGCTGAAAGATTTCCTCCTTTATCATCATCACGTTCTTTAAGTCGTACCTACGACTGTTTCTGGCACAGTGGAAGAAACTTATTCAGAGTAATAAGAAGTGGATTTCAATTAGAAGTGGATTTCGTTTCCCAAATCTCCAACTGGAGCCCAGGTTTGGATAGGTTAAATTATTAGGTAGTTAAGCAATGTTAGGCTAGGTTAGGTTATCAATCACCTAACAAAACTCCACCTTGCCATCCATGTGATCGAGTTGTGAGCAGGAGGTGTGGGTGGGGGGGCAGACTCACGCTCGTTTACCCATGCCTCGCTCGCTAGCAACCGGAGCTATCGTACGAATAATTCTATGTATTACTGTACCACTGAACCATTCAGTCACGGCCCGGATATACCGAAGGCTGGATAATCGAGCTTTCACTGTATTCTAGGTAAAAGCGAGTGTGTTTTATGATGTCGGATTTCCTAACATACAGGGTATTGCAAGTGCAATGAAATTTCAAATACAGTAATCCCTCTATTATTCGGATGTCCAATATTCGAACACCCTCATTATTTGGATACCGTTGGCTGCCCAACCCCCAAAATGCCAAAAAATTAGAAAAAAATCGAAAAAAAAAAATCCAATTTTTTCGGACCGCGTCAGTTTGAATTTCCCAGTTGCGCCGAGCGGCTGTGCTCATGTGGCGCCTCTCTGTCGGTCCCCATTTCCCACTCAGCTCCTGCCTCGTGAACACCTCTGACAATGGCGGCCAAAGTGATTGCTTTTGTGGTGATACTCTACCTCCTACAGTGCTTGATACTGCTGTTCACCTTCTTCATCATGTGTGTGATGACGGCCCCGCCACCTGAGAAGAGGAAGAAAGTGGTTCTGACTCTGGAGAAGAAGAGGGAAGGGTATTGGAAAAGATGGACCCCGGGTGGCCAACATTACGGATTCGTCGTGAATTCAATCTCCTTCGCTCCACCTTGTTTGATATCAAGAAGTCCCGAGACAAACTACAGCAGTACATGGCTGATTTCGCTTCGAAGACCAAGCGAAACGTGGAGAGGAAGGTGATGTTTAGTCCTAAGTATGCAGACATCGACCGATCCACGCTGATTTGGTAACGACAACAACGTGCCGCAGGTGTGTTGGTACATGGAACGGAGTTGAAAGCTGCTTCTGAGTTCACAAGGCTCCAGGACTCGTCACTAGACCACATGAGAATTTACTGTTATGTACAGTGCAGCGAAGTGATGTGATCCCAGTTATGCAAAAAAAACGTTGTGGAAAGTGTTGGTGAGAAGTGCTGGTGATTGTAAATTGCTAAGGTTGTGTGGTGCAATTTCTTCGTGTCAAAGTCTGAGATGATAAGAGAGAGTTATAGACGGCGGCTTCTTTTTCGTAAGTACCCTAACTTCATCAAAATTCCTTGTTTTGTTCTTTCCATATCATTAATCTCATGCATAAACTGTGTGCAAGATGATTTCCATAATGATTTTCGTGTCTAACCTGTTTTCATCATGCTGTAAATGTGTTAAAAAATTACCCTAAATGTTAATCATAATTTCCTGCTTTCAGTTTAATTTTTTCATGCATGGTTTTTAAGTGCACCAGCTATGATAATGGTGAAAGGCAGTGAATTTCATGTCCGATCCTAGCCTAACCTAACCTAACCTAACCTAACCTAACCTATCCTAACCTAACCTAACCTAACCTATGCTTACCATAAAGATTTTCATGCCTAACCTGTTTTCATCATGCTGTAAATGTGTTAAAAAATTACCAAAAATGTTAATCATAATGTCCTGCTTGCAATTTAATTTTTTCATGCATGGTTCTTAAGTGCACCAGCTAGGAAAAAGGTGGAAGGCAGTGAATTTCATGTCCGGTCATAACCTAACCTAAACTAACATTGTGTTAATCATAATTTCCTGCTTTTAATTTAATTCTTTCATGCATGGTTCTTAAGTGAACCAGCTAGGAAAAAGGTGAAAGGCAGTGAATTTCATGTCCGGTCATAACCTAACCTAACCTAACCTCACCACTTTTCTGGTAGCAGTTTACATCATTTACTGTATTTGATGCTTTGTATCCAATAATTTAGTGCATAAAATGTGAGAAAAGATGATTTCCCTGTCAGATACTTACTTATACTATGCTGGCAAGTTCTGAGCACCTATGCCTGACACACCTCTAAATCATCATTTTTTGGTCAAAATTCAATAAATTCATGCTTTGTGTGCATTATTTATGTGAAAAGGGACCTAAATAAGTGCTATACATGTCCAGTAGGGAGGTAGGAAGGTAGTTTTCTGATTTAGGTTAGGTTAGGTTAGGGTCATGAAAAGCCAGTGCTGGAGCTTCAGGGCCCAATATCCGGACAAAACCAATATTCGGACATGCTTTTGGCTCTATTACATCGGATATTGGAGGGATTACTGTAGAATCATTCTTGTGTAACCGATCATATACATAAATATGTTAATTTATGTAACCCTTTGGAAAATTTGGGTGAATATACTAAATCTAGAGTAATCTTTGGTGATAAGTTGTGACCCTGGGGAATTAGATCCGCGAGTCCGTTAGAGACCGTGGTTATTGCAAGTCACGCCAGAATTTGAAATATTCTTTTCTCTTTATTTGTGTACCTCGTGTTAGGTTAAGAGGTCAAGTTATATGTATAATTAATGTATGTAAATCACTGATCGGGCGAATAATTCATCTGTGTGCAGTATTATCAACATCTTGTTGAGTGTGAAAGCCCAAGGATCTTATAAGTGGTGGAGTTCACTCGATTAATAAGCTTTGTACCGTGATACGTGAGTCAGCCTGTTTTATTTTCTGTGGAGAAGTGAACATTATTTTTCCCAGTTATTCTGGAGGAATCAGAGACTGAAGTATAACTGTGTACTAGTTTTCTATTGTTTGAGGGTTAATTTTATTTAATGTATGTTAAGGTTAGTAAATCATAGATAATTATTTTTCTTATGTGTTTGACCAAAACTCCTCTGGGAAGTTTGATTGTGAGATCGGGTGGCCCGCAAGGTATGTTACTATCTATAGGATTCACGCACTCTAATTTACTCACGCTACCCTGATTACTGTATCTAGGCCTCAGTGTCCCATCTTTCATTGTACGGGACTAATAACTTCTTTCCTGGCAAATTCTGGGTGGTGGCAGCCTACCAAATTTTTTTTTTTTTTTCTAACTCTACCTGTTGATATTTCTTCCTAGTGACAATAAAGTTACAAGGCCTTCCTCAAAAATTCTAGGATCTTTTCCTCGGTAGTAATCAGCAACCAGTAATCAGTAAAAATCTAATAAATTCATATAGACAAAATTTTCGTCGTTACACTGGTGACATTGGTGGTAATCAGATAAATCTTCTTCATTTTAAGGGAACCTAAAATTTGCTCCCTTCCAGTTGGTGAGTGGGGTGTGCCTGCAGAGGTAGATGAGAATGGCAGTGCTTTAGTGGACATTTGTGCCAGGAGGGGGTTGGTGATAGCTAATACCCTCTTCAGGCACAAGATGATCCATAGCTATACGTGGCGAGTGATGAGAAGGGTGGATGGTGAACTGAATGAATGGAAGGCAATAGTTGATTATATGTGTTTGGATGGTATGAGAAGGTGTGTAACAGATGCAAGAGTATATAGACGTTGGGAAGTGGACTTTCGGACCACCACTTGGTGGTGGTCAGAATCAAAGTCCAAACAAAATGGAGAAATAGAGGAAGGGAAGGACAGGAGGAAGTATTTCTTACAAGGAGGGTAGAAAAGTTACAAGAGGATGGAAAAAATGCAGAATATAGGACAGACGTGGAGGAGCGATTAGGTAAATGTAGATTGGAGCTGATGGGGGACGTGGAAGGTAAGTGCAAGATATTCACAGAAGAAATCTGTGCAGTTTTTGAGGTGGTGTGTGAGGTAAAGAGAAGACGAAAGGGGGTGCAAGGAACAGCATGGTGGACTGAAGAGGTTAGAGAGGCTGTGGCACAAAAGAAGAAAGCATATAGTGAGTGGATGAGAAACAGGAGATGGAAGAGAGAGGTGAAAAGATTAGTAAGAGAGTAACAAGAGAGTGGACGAGGAATTTGGAAGGAATTTGAGTGCAAAGTGGAGGGAATGTAAGAAAATATTCTGGAAAGAGGTAAAGAGAGTTAGACAGGGTGCCAAAGAAGTTAGCTGGGGAGTGAAAGATAAAAATGGTATAGTGGAGAAGAGAGAAAAAGTGGGCAGATGGAGAGAACACTTTATTGAATTGTTGAACATAGAGAATGAAAGTAATGCAAGTATAAGTGGCTGGGGAATGGCAGGGAGAAGGAGGGATGTGAGAAGAGAGGAATAAATCCGCAGGATGGAAGTTGTGGAAGCAGTGAAGAAAGTTAAAATGGGGAAAGCCCCAGCAGTTGATGGAGTGTGTGGTGAAATGCTGAAGCATGGGGGAAAGACAGTAATAGAATGGATGTGGAAGATGTGCAGATTGGCTTGGGAGGAAGGTAGAGTCCCTGAAGATTGGAAGTCAGGTATAATTATTCCCCTATACAAAGGAAAAGAGGAAAAAGAAGTGATTGGTAATCATAGGGCATTTGCCTTCTTAGTGTAATAGGAAAAGTATATTGTAGGATACTTATTGGAGTTAGGGAAATAACAGAGGAATTAGTTGGAGAAGAACAGGGAGGTTTTAGAAAAGGAAGAGGTTGTGTAGATCAGATATTCATTCTTAGATCTTTAGTGGAAAAGTTTCTAGAGAAGGGAAAGAAGTTGTATGCAGCCTTCATGGATTTGGAGAAAGCATATGACAGGGTGGATAGACAAGGATTGTGGAAAGTATTAAGAATATATGGAGTAGATGGGAAGTTGTTGAAGGCCATGAAGAGTATGTATGAGGGTGCTAAGGCTGCAGTGTGTGTGGATGGTGAACTGAATGAATTTTTCCATTTGAAGGTTGGATTGAAACAAGGATGTGTCATGTCTCTGTGGTTCTTCAATCTGTATATGGATGAGGTTATAAAAGAGATACATGGTAGGGCAGTGGATGTTGGAGGAGCCTTAGTGAGAGAGGGCAGTGTTTGGAAACACCCTGTAGATGATATTGTGCTGTTGAGTGAAGACGAAGCGGAGCTGCAAGGCTTGGTAGATGAGTTTGGGAGAGTGTGTAAGAAACGGAATCTAAAGGTGAATGTAGGGAAGAGTAAAGTGATGGTCTTTGAGAGAAGTGATGTCAGTGAATGTACAGTGAGATTGGATGGCGAGGATATGGAGAATGAGAGTTCATTTAGGTACTTGGGTAGTGTGATGAGTAAGGGTGGAAGGTTAGAGGGTGAAGTGCTTGAAAGGGTGCAGCAGGGAAGAAAGGTTGTTGGTTCCTTGAAAGCAGTGATAAGGAACAGGGAAGTGAGCATGGAAGTGAAAAGCTGCTACATGACAATATTTTGATACCAACTCTAATGTATGGAAATTAAACTTGGACCCTGTTGGAAGGACAGAAGTCAAGAGTGAGAGCAGTGGAAATGAGTTACAGTAAGACCTCACTATAACGGACTAATTGGGGCCCAAGCCAGTCCGAAAAATGCGAAATTCCGATAAAAGCGACATCTGGACTTACCCCTGCTAATCCAGACTTTTTCCGATATATCAGACATTAGTCCGGATTGCATCAGTGGTTTTCACCACCATTGCAGTATTGTACTGTGTTATACCTTCACTGCATTAATCAAATGGTGTAATAATACTGTACTGTGCACTGAAAAACATGTCTTACTTGTCTTATTGTGGTGAACATAGCTGAAGTGGTCAGGCAGTCCGGATTGCTTTCTGGCTTTATCGGACTTTTCCGATATATAGGAGTTTAGTCCCGTAGCTCCTCGAGTCCGATAAAAGCGAATTCCGGTCTATCAAAGTCCGTTATATTGAGGTTTTACTGTATTTGAGAGGAGCATGTGGAGTATAATGGAGAGACAGACTGACAAATGAGGAAGTGAAGGGGCGTTGTGATGTGGATGTGGATGTGATAGGAAGCATTAGGAGGAACACATTAGGTGGTCTGGCCCTGTGGAGAGGATGGAGAGTGAGAGACTGACAAGGAAAGTGTATGTGAGTGAGGTGGAGGGGGGGAGTGGGAGGGGGAGGCCAGGGATGAGATGGAGTGGAAAGGAATATGAAAGAGGGGGGTGTGAGCTGGGAGCAGGGTAGTGATATGGCGGGGGACAGAGCGACATGGAGGCGATTTGTTTGTGGCCACCCTTTATGGGATTGTAGGCATCTGGCTATAGATAGATGGATACATGGCTGGCTCTAGCCATTTTGGCTCCCTAGGTGAGATTAAGATTTGCCCCCACCCTCTCCCACCCCCACCACCACCACCATCACCATGGGTCGATGGTCCATCACATTGTCCCACCATTACTGTCTCATCACCTTGTCATCCTTATGACTCACTTATTCTACAGTAATGCATGGATAACAAACATCAGACACCACAATGATACGTTATTATTTTTTATTAAAGAAAAAAGAAAACATTTCTTCATGTAAAAATTATTGTGCAGTTTTAACCCAGTTAACAAGGTCAGTGAGATAGTCCTAGTAACAATATTTCTATAACATTTAATGAAAAGAAAGGTGGTGTGTAGTGCATTCAGTTCAGTAGTTTGTATTGATACTGTAAATATTTGGTTCACTTGAATTTAGTAAACTATTGACCTCATTGAAGCTAAATATGAAAAGAGAATATAAAACAGCTTGTAGAATTTTCTGAGCCTATGAAATAAGGTATTGTACAGTTGACCACATATGAACCTGGGACTGGGTTGGTGTGTAGCAGGGGTCTTAATTGCTTATTATGAGTTAAACAGATAGAAAACACCTATGATTATGGAACCATCTTTACATGTAATACCTATGCCATCATCCTTGTGCCTCGATCACATTCTGAAATCTATTTTGCATTGACGAGATATGATTATGCACACCAACTCTGTCTCAGGTTCATATGTGGCCATGTGTACATAACTACACATTCTTAAAATGTGACATGTCTGGACTTTCTCTCTGCAAAGGCATCTGTGGTTTCAGGCTGTAAAAAATTATAGTCATATAGAAGTAAAATGATGGTGAGGCTACCATCTCTGTATTTGGGACGAATATTTATTCTTTCCTTCCTTAGATATTGCTAAGCTCTCTTTCTCCCCCATTTCATGAATTTGTCCACCAAAACTAAAATAATTAGTGCTATAAGAAACATGTGACAATTCTTTGATTGAAAATATTAACATGACCAAGCTCAAGATCATATGTCCTTGTGTGTCGTCTGCCCCGCACGACCTTTAGTACGTTACTTTGGAGCATTTGGAGAGGCGAAAACAGTCACGTCTCCTGACGATTTTGGTGTTCAGCAATGTATAATTTTCATATGAAACACTTTGCAGATTTTCTTCTGAATTTTCCAGATAACCATTGTTATTAACCCGCCGAGTCCCAACGACGTACAATGCACGTCGCTACTTTTTCCCACGGACAGACCTAACGACGTGCATCGTACGTCATGCAGTTGCAAGGCCCATTGTATTCACATTTTTCAACATTCGTGGGTGATTTTTGGTAGACATGTGGGAGACCTTCCTCTACCTGCTGTCAAGCGGGGATACTGCCTGGCCCCTCCTAACCCCCCCTTCCCCCCCTCCCCCCCACACTGGGCAATTCACCTGATAGCAGTAACCTAGCCAGTAAAGGTATGTTACCCCTCGGTCTCTCTAATGACGAAATTCACGGTGAAAGTGATTCCTGAGGTGGAGGACAAAGAAACAAAGAAGCTAGAGGTAGAAACAAACAGAAGTGATGAGGTGGTAATGTCATAAAGGAAGGTGCCATATGCTGAGGTTTTGGGTAAGTGAACAATGCTTATAAATGCCTATATTATTGTGTGAAAACCATTATAGACTTTTACTACACATAAATTCGTACCAAATAAATGAAATAAATATGTAATTTATAGTGGCTTGAATTAGTCAACCCTTCCATAGTTTGTTTTCTTAGCCAGGTGCCCTGAAAAAGATGGAAAACTTAAGGTTGAGTGACACCCGTATCAACATTTTTTTACCTCAGGATCGCAATTTCACTATGAATTTTTGATGTTTCTCACCAAAAGCAAAGGTTTCAGTCAAAAAACAAAAAGTCGAAAATCAGTCGGGATCTGAGGGTAGGCTGGGTAAAAAACTGGTCGGGACTCGGCGGGTTAAGAAAACTGAATAATATGGGTTTCAACCAATGCTGCAGCTAGAAGCTTGTATATAAGTGATGAACGCTGTCATATCCCAGTCTGCTTTTATAGTTTCTAGTAACTGTTTTACCGCTTTTATCGCGCTAAAACATATCTAGGAAATTAGAATAACTTCTGAAGAATAATATCATGAGCTTCAGTACTGTGTATCAGTAACTATCACGGGGGAGATTTTAAGAAATACAGTAAACCCTTGATAAGGCGAACTATATGGGGCTCTACCCTGGTTCGAATTACCGAATTTTCCGGCTTACCGAATTTTCACCCCCCCACAAATTGCTAAATTACCAAATTATCACCCCCAAAAATTGCTAAGACAATACCTATTACTTGTCCTTTCAACACTAAATTAAAGAAGAATATATAAATAAATTAGTTATGACAAAATACAATATAGTGCATTTAATATACATTTAACCCCTTCAGTGCTGGGTGTATTTTCATTTTGTTCATGCTGCCACCAGACAATTTTAGTCAGTGTAGGTTGGATCTGTGGAAGTGCACGGGGTTGGTACAGCCTTCGTTAGCCCCTTCAGTATGTGAGTCCAGTCCTGAGTGCCATAAAATCGGCTGGAGGAAGCATAAATAAAGTAGAAATAGACGTCACAGTACTGAAGTGGTTAATTGGTAGGAAATCATTCACAGAGGCAGTACCGACTGTCGGTAACGTGTGTTGGAGATGGATTTTCACCCCCCCAAATTGCAATAACAATACTTATTACTTGTCTTCTTAACACTAAAGTAAAGGAGCATATACAGTGTATAAATTACTAAAGAAAGACAAAAAAGAAAGAATTCAGTGCACATAATTTGCCTTTCGTCAGAGGCAGAAGATGGTCAGCCGTTTCGTTTTGGAGACGGAGATGGTGGAGGTGGTTTAACTCACACTTAAACGTAAATTCTAAAAAGTACCCAGTATTTATTTCACTCTATATTAAGAACTAAACTTAAATGTAATCACTATAATAGACTGTAGTGTAACACCTTTCGTTAGAAGCAGTAGATTCTTTGGCAGTTTGTTTTGTTTTGGAGACAGAGGTGGTGGAGGTGGTTGAGTTCATAATGTAACGTAAATTCTAAACAGTACCCAGTATTTATTTCACTTTTTATTAAGAACTAAACTTAAATGTAATCACTGTAATAGACTGCAATATAACACCGCTCGTTACAAGCAGTAGATTCTTCGAAGTTCGGCAATTTGTTTTGTTTTAGAGACTGAGTTGGTGAAGGTAGGTTAGTTCATACTTTAACATAAATTCTAAACAGTACCCAGTATTTATTTCACTCTGTCTTAAGAACTAAACTTAAATGTAATCACTGTAATAGACTGCAATGTAACACTTTCAGTAATAATAGTACTGAACTTTAATCATGATCACTACACTGTCACACGCGCACATTTTTTTTTTTTTAGCTTCATTCCTTTACGACTACAGGTGCCAGTATCACTTCTTTTAAGCTATGAACCTTCCATGGCAAGGCAGAAGGCAAAAGGAGAGCACTGTTCAGCACTAAATGACAGTAAGAATGGCGCAACTACCGTCTCCAAAAGCAAGCAGCAGACTGGCGCCACGAGTCCGCTTGGCGCCATTTCTCCTTTTACTTTTGCATTTCGGCCTACTTTCATATGTGGTCTCGGCCTGAGTTCGGCTAACTGAAGATTCCGGCTTCTAAAAGTTCGGCTTATCAAGGGTTTACTGTACAGTGGAACCCCGGAATTCGTACGCCTCTCTACTCGTACAACTCAGTTTTCGTACGGCTTTTTCGTCTGAAAATCGTAGTTTTCATACGTCGACCCGCTATTCGTGCTAAGAGAAGAGGTGTAAGTGCTATGTGGTAGCCAGTCTCTCTTTGTCCTCCACTAGCTACGCATCGGTCATACAGGCTCCATTAAACTTTGTGATAAATTATGTATTTTCTTTGGAAAATTGTACATAATCATGGGCCCTAAGAAGATTAGTGAGTCAGCTGGAGCTAAAAGAAAAGCAGTGAGAA
>JAGKTI010018126.1:0-17939 GCA_018397915.1 Birgus latro | reverse complement strand
TCTGCGATTATTTGTTCGTAGTGAGAAACGCACCAAGCATATCAGAGTACGTGTCAGTGAAAGAAATACAAGGTAGTTTACCATGCCATCTCCGTTGCTGAATAGAGATGAACCCGATTTCAGGACGACTGTAAATATTTTCTCTCTTGTTTTCATGGAGCCATATATCGTAATAATCGCACCTGTGTACCATTCCCCTTATATGTATGTATTATGCCATTATGTATATGTATATATGCCTCCCTCACTGTATACCCCCCCACTGTATGCTCCCCCCCCCCACTATATCCAGAACTGCAGCGTAAGCAGCGCTTCCCAGGCTCACCACCGACCAATACCATATGGAACCGTGAGTCAAGGGTTGATATCAGGGAGGTAGCACCTATATTTCTGTGCTCCACAATTAAAGGCCGTAAATAGCTACTCCAGGACTTTCCTTCAACCATCAAGAGAGGGTTGTTACATTTTTGGTAGCAGCGGTATTCGAACCATCGTTTCCGAACGCCTCCTGTAGTGTTTTAGTGCCAAACCCCCCCCCAAAAAAAACACCTCCTTGCCGCTCCGCCTCTCACAGCTTCGTTTTCACTCTCGTGGCGTAATACCGGCTCTGCCTACAGGTGTCCACTTCCCCTCAACAGTGCCGTTCTCTCCATCGACCACAACCCCACACATGCCGCGACTATCGACGCCGCCACCCTCCGCACCTGTCTTCTCTGTTCCGACACCTGTTCAGACACCTGTTCAGACACCTGTTCATCTGCCGGTGGCCCTCTCCAGCGTCTGCCGTTCACTCTCTGCACCTGCCACGTCAATGCCCTCTTCAACATCTGCCACCCGCCAGCTTTGCATCTGCTTGTGGCGACATTTGTCCACCCCTTAGTGGCTCCCATATGGTACGGATTAAACAGCCACCGCGCCACTCACCCCTCCTATTCACGTATCGACTCAAGCTCAGCGAGAAACGCCACCTCTTCCAAGACTCATCCTACATACCTACTACAAGCCGTATTCACAACCAGTCTCAGCCCACCTGCCTCTGACGTCACCACCACTACCGTTCTCCCACCAGCTGATCAATGCCCTCACCTCTCCACTTCGTTCACAACTCAGCTGTGTAACTATACTAGTGTACCTTCATCCATCCATTTGCCTTTCTATAGAGATTATCCTCCGATTTTCTCTACAGATTGTGTGTTGTCATAATTCATCTCCACCCCTCACTCCATCCTCACCTTCACCGCCAGTCTTTATTACTAATCTCCCATCTCACCTACTAATTATTGCAACTAGCATTCCGTCATCTCCATACATTTCCATTTCCATTCTCATTGTACATTTTCTCATTTTCATACTGTAAATATATATATCACTCCTCATCTCTCATCTTATATTACGTCGCCTCCCTACATGTCATACTTTGCATATACGGAACTTATTCCATCCAATCTCAGTCAAAAAACAACCAATGATCACAATCCACCAGCCGAGGAAGTTTCAGTGACTCATATACGTAGTGGACGTGCGTACCCCTGCCCTGCCTCCCCACCCACCACTTCCTTACTTGCCTCTCACCACACTTCCCATCCAGATACCTCATCCTCTACCCCTGTTACTACACTGTCTGATTCTCTACTTCCTCCTACCACTCTCGTTAACTCTCCTACCACACCTCACTTCTCATCTCCCTTCCACTTAACTACCACTACCTTTTCTCTCTCTCATACTCCAATCACTTCCACACTTCCAACCATGACCCAAACGACCCCTACTCCCCAGTCTATCTATCTCGACGATGCCAATCATCCCAAATTTACCGGCGAGGACTCCACTTGGTCTGTTTATGATTTTCTCAGAGAGGTCGAAACCGACATCCACAATCGGCGGATTACAGATGAAAACCTCAAAGTCTCTTATCTCATGGGTCGCTTACACCAAGGCAAATCGGATATCGGATCCGTGATCCGTTCTGGACATTTTCATGGCATAACAACCTTTGCTTTTTTCTGTAAGGAACTCATAACACTTTGTTGCCAACATTCAAATGCCGCATCTCTCACTGGGTTCACTAATCTCCTCACCCAGATGGATGAGGATTTGCAAGTCCCCCCCCAACATGCCAAACTACGCGAAGCAGCCGCTGCCATGAAAGCCACTAGTAACGAGATCCGCCAATTACTTATAGGCACGAAATGGGTACAGACCGTAGATGGAGCTCCTATGGTTTCACTCAAAAACCTTGCAGATTTATTTGGTTACCTGAGATTCCTCCATTGGCTTATTCCTAAACAGAGAGAAATAGCCCTGGCGACCGGTTTCAAATCAGGAGATAAAATTGTTCAGACTACTAAAACCATCCATGAAAGAACAGGTTCAAACCACTCACGTCAGGCCACAGACCGACCCTTGCTCTCTCAGGTCTGTCACACTACCACTTCCCCAGACCAATGCCGTTCTCGTTCAGTCACACGAGGCAGACCTGCCACAAATCATTCTCCAACAGCCGGTCGTGATCAATCTAGCGTCCGACAGAACAGACAGTCCTCGATCCTTTGCTGGCACTGTGGTACACCTGGACATCGAGTAAACAGTTGCGACCGTAAACACACACGGCCTCACTCCCCAACTAGACAGTGTACGGCTTCCCGTTCGCGTCGCCCTACATGCAAATATCACAAGACTAGTACAACACACACTACAGACGAGTGTCGTTACATAAATCGCCACAAGTTGGGGGAAGCGCCGCGCCCCTATCGGACCAACATGACGTAGCAACAGAACACCAACTCCCCATCCGCCATGTAGGACCTACCACTTCCTCAGGTCTAGTCATTCTCGGACGGAGGAATGACATACCAACGTCGTTCTTCATGGACACTGGATCTATAGTAAACTTGATTTCTGATACCTCCTTAGACATCATTCAATGCCACCGCAACCACATCAGTTTCCTTGAGCCGCCAGACATTCGCCTATGCGGTGTAGAAGGCTCAGAGTTTAAGGTCAAGGGAAGAGTCACTTTAGAAGTACAAGTAGACAGTGCCTTGCTCCCTTTCCCAATAGAATTTCATGTTACTAACGACCTGAAATATCCAGCAGATGCCCTTATTGGCTTACCCACCATGGCACAACACTCCATTGCATTATTGCCTGCCTGTAGTAGTATAGACATTTCTGGGTTTCCAGTCTACAGTATGGAATGTCCCCATCCTGTACTGCCAGTAACTTCAGTCATTCAGTTCCCCCTTACTCTCGTACTCTCTAAGAGTACAGAACAAGCTGAGCCGTCATCATCATCATA
Source organism: Birgus latro (assembly GCA_018397915.1). Classification (NCBI taxonomy): domain Eukaryota; kingdom Metazoa; phylum Arthropoda; class Malacostraca; order Decapoda; family Coenobitidae; genus Birgus; species Birgus latro. Next base: position 14,641 of record JAGKTI010018126.1, on the reverse strand, counting down.
ACCTGAGAATACAGAGATCATTCCCTCGCTGACTGAGAGCAAGTAACACCTGATGATACATCCTCTCAGCATTCAGAAAAGGCTCTTCCAGCGTCCTCTAACGACAGCACTACAGCCGACTCAGACATGTCTCAGTTACCTACTTCACAGAGTCTGACCGATGTTCTCTAACACGCAGAGATGAGGCGTGCAGTAACGAATACGTGCACAATTTTGTTACCGCATGAGTTCACCAAAGTCTCTGCTCGTGTTGTAGGTGCGAAAGAAGGAGTGGATGTACTAACACTACCTGAGACGTGGTGTGTGAATGGCTTTACTTATGAGTCAGCCTGGTGCACGGTCTTAGAGGACAGTCTATGTTATCTATACTTGCTCAGTGTCACGAATGCTCCACTTAAGCTTAAATGTCGTGTAAAGATTGGAGATTTCCTGGTATACCCAGCGGCCGTAATGGTGTGCCAGGAATCCTCTATCCCTACTGATGATGATAGTCAACCAACAGGTATATGTGCCATTAACTCTATGGGATCTGCTCCGACTCGTTCACCTGACCTGCTCTCAAACATAACTTGCGCAGATTTTCCACAGCATAAATCTCAACTGCTCGACCTCTTTCACGCTTACAGAAATGTGGTAGCCTTACCCTGAGAACAAATGGGCAAGACAGACTTAGTCAAACATCACATAGACCTAGTACCAGGAACTCAGCCGATTTACATACCAGCATATCGGTTACCTCACAGCTTGAGAAAACAGACAGATCAGATGGTACAGCACATGTTAGTTCAGGACATTATCGAACCCTCCGTCAGTCCATGGAATAGTCCTCTTTTCTTAGTCCCAAAGAAGGACGTCAACTTTAGACCAGTAGTGGACTACAGTAAAGTAAACTCCGTAACCGTTCCAGACCCTTTCCCGTTACCTGTCCTCACAGATTTGCTAGAATCACTAGGTGAAAATAACGTAGTCTTTTCATCCCTAGACCTCCTCAGTGGATACTGGCAGGTCGAAATGGAAGAATCCTCTTGCCCAATTACAGCCTTCAGCACCCCTTCCGGACATTTTCAGTTTGAGAGACTTCCTTTTGGTTTGAGAAATGCTCCTTCAGTATTCATGCGACTTATCCATTCGGTCTTTAGTGGCATGATGGGACAGTCTCTTTTTGCTTACCTAGATGACATCATTGTTGTGAGTAAATCTGTCCCTGACCATTTTGTCAAACTACAACAAGTATTGGAATGCCTACAGCTAGCAGGCCTGTAAATCAACCTCAGTAAATGTGACTTCCTAAGAAATAAAATCAACTAATGACGACAAAACTAAGGCGATCATCAATTTCCCAGAACCGATACTGTCAGAAGTTTCCTAGGCCTAAGTGGTTACTATCACAGATTCATTAAAGACTATGCAAAGATCGCCGCTCCTCTAACCCACTTACTAAGGAAGAATGTATCCTTTATGTGGACTAACGATCAGTCCCAGGCTTTCCAAGCGCTAAAGACAGCTCTTGTCAATTGTCATTACCCCGTAGCATTAGCTGATTGTTCCAAACCCTTTCTTCTATGCACAGACGCCTCAGGCGCAGGACTTGGTGCAGTTGTAATGCAACTAGATCAAGCATCCAGGAAGCGTGTAATAGCGTATGCTAGTCGCGCACATACCACCGCTGAAAGTAATTACAGTGTCACCGATTTAGAAGCTTTGGCAGTTGTCTGGTCCTTGAAACATTTCAGAGACATAGTATATGGTTATCCAGTGCATATCCAGACAGACCACCTTCCTGTATGTGATTTGTTTAAGGGACGCAACCTCACTGGTAGATTAGCTAGATGGTCCATCACCATCCAGGACTTCAATCCCACTTTTCAGTATATCCCAGGAAAATTGAATGTAGTCGCGGACGCCCTCTCACGTCATGTAGCCGCACCTGTCACGTCCCTGCAGCCCAAGGTCACTAACAGCACAACCTTAACATCAGAGGATGTTCAAAACTCTCAGCACAAAGATTCTATGTGGTCCCAAGTAGTTTATTTCCTTGAATCAGGAGATGCCTCGACCTTACCTACTTTACCAGTACCACTAGATGAGTTCACACTAAAAGATGGTCTGTTGTACAGAAAAACATTCCTTACAGGAAGGGATTTGCCCAACAGAGAAGTACACCAACTCGTTGTCCCTACTCACCTGATATCTGCGGTCCTTCAAATCGTTCATGATACACCTCACGCATCCCATCCAGGTAAAGACCGATGCTTGCGCCAAGCACGTCTCGAGTACTATTGGCCAACCATGCGTCGTGATATCAATGCGCACTGTGACTCTGACTCTTGCATCTCGTGCCACCGCCACAAAGGTTCCAGCGGCTTACCTGCACCGCTCTTTCAACATCCAATCCCGTCACGCCCATGGAAAACAGTGTCCATCGATCTTCTCAAACTCCCTCTTACAGAATCAGGCGCAGAGTATTTGTTTGTAGCAGTCGACAACTTCTCAGGCTACTGTGTTCTCATCCCCCTCTCAGATAAGACCGCGAAGAGTGTTGCACGTGCTTTTGTAGATCACGTAATTTGCCCGTTCAGTACACCACATACCATCCTCACTGACAATGGTACTGAGTTCAACAATAGCCTCCTGGAAGAGATCTGTCGCCGCTTTAAAATTAATAAATGCAATGTCATACCTAACCATCCAGCTTCCAATGGCCTTGTAGAGTGCCACAATAGAAAAATCTTAGAGTGCCTCGACACCTGGGCTCCCATAGTTCGTCATGGGATGACTGGATTCCCCAAGTGGCATCCTCAATCAATAGCTCCATCAACGTTTCCATTGGCGAATCTCCCTTCTTTGTTCTCTTTGGTTTTGACAAACACCTACCATACACCCTGTTATCCTCAAAGCCAGACCCCATCTATAGCATGGATGATTATGTCAAAGTAAAACTGTCTAACTTCCAAACAGTCCATCAGTATGTAACATCCAATGTCACTTCATCTAAGGAGGACATGATACAACGCCAACATAAATCTGCCTCTCTTATCACTATCAACGTCGGTGATCTAGTCTTTGCTCATTCCCATACGTGCACCTCTAAACTGGATGACAAATTTGCCGGCCCCCATCGCGTACTGAATAAACAAGCCAACAAGTTCCACATCCAAGACCTCTCCACTACAGACACTAAGTGGGTCCATGCTGACGATCTAAAACGTGCTCCACGGGGCCTAGTGGTAGAAGAATCACTTGCACAATCTACTGCTCACCCTCCTACTCCACAAATCCCTCATTCTACCTCATCTCCACCTATCCATCAGTCTCCTTCCTCTCCACCTACACCTACTCATTCATCACCCAATCAGTATCGATCCAAACTGCGTTCTGCCCGTCAACCTCTCCAGGAACTCTCCCATTAATTCTCACCTAATCTTCTAGGTATGATGTTAGCGATCTACCTGCTGGCAGTGCTGACCCTCCTAGGGTCTGGGTCGGGTGAGGACGATGGTGGAGTACTTCCCGGGGCCTTGATCGGCTCGGGAGGCGAGGTATTGCTGATTGAAGATGTAGTCTCCCTGCGCTACGATCTTGCGCCCCTGGTCGACATAGCCATCACCCTGCCTGCCTACGCTCACCAGCTCCACAAAATCAAGACCCACGTCAGAGTCCTCATGGGGAAACAACCCAAATCAGTATTTATATTATCTTTTCCTCCCACTCTCCTGGCAGTTGCAATACATTTCTGGTAAATTCACTGAGCTCAATGACACACTCTCCATTCAGCCACCCGTAGGTCGTTCTCGTGTGAAACGAGGTCTCTTTGACCTCGGAGGTGAGAATCTCAGCGGACTGTTTGGCGTCGATACAGCCAGTGACCTTTCCGGCTTCAAATCTGACCTAGCTCATTTAGCTTCCGCCCTGGAATCTCAACGCCGAGTCATCAACGTCCAACACACTATGTTACAGAAGATTACAACCCACCTAAATGAAGTAACTTACACTCTGAACAACTTCACTGACATCTTAAAACAACACCTCTCCAGTCTCAACGTTATTTCTCAGTTTTTTTTTTTTTTCTCAAACTCAACATGGATAATCTCCAACTAGCTATTGACTCTCTACTCTCTCAGGTCACTACCTTGGTTCGTATCCTAGTTGATACTATTAATGGACGTGTCATTGCAGACTTAATACCTATCTCAGCTCTCCGGTCTGTAGTAGATTGGGCTCACTCTACTTTCGGTTTATCCCCAGTACTGCCCTACTCCTCTCTCGAATATTACTATCCAGTTCTCGAGGCCACTCTTCTCACCACATACTTCGTCGTCCATATCCCTCTCCATTCTGACATCACTTTCAACCTTTTCCACATCATTCCCTTCCCCTTCCGATAAAACAACTCCTTATTGCAAGTCTCTGTTCCTTCAGAACATTTCCTCCTATCTCATGACCATCTTTCAGTAGCCTTCCTTTCTACCACCGACCTCCAGCAGTGTTCCTCCCTCACCCCTACCTCTCGTCTCTGTGCTGCCGACCTTTTCACTATCTTCCCTAGCAGCCCTAGGCCCTGAGAGTCTACTTTAGTTCGTAACCAATCCATATACTCGGCCTGTTCCTTTGTTCCAGCTCCTGTACTCCCAGTCCACCATGCTCACCTCAACCACGTCCAGTACTTCTACTTCACTGTTCCCATCTCTGTCACCATCATGTGTCCTGGTACTTCAGTCCGCTCCGTACCCGCTCGTGGTCTCTACAAAGCACCGGACTATTGTACCGTCAAATCAGAGTCAGTCATCACTTACGCCACTCGCTATCACCAATCAGTCCGTAAACACTCCTATGACATCTTCCAACCAATTGACATGCCTTCCAACCTGCCATCTACTAACATTACCGTTATCTCCCCCAACATGCGTATGCTAACATTCCTCAACGAGAGTGACTTCATTATGGATCAATTTTCTCTGGCCCTCAGCCGTTCATGGGTTCATCCAACCGTTGTGTTTTCCCCTGTGGTCATCTCTTTCATGGATTTTCTCCTCGTCCTCTGTGCAGTGCACTGTTGTGTCCGGAAAATGGAACACAGACTACAGGAAATCAGTATTGCTACTGGCATAGTACGCCCTACCCAAGATTAAGTGCCCTCCCATTCAGTGACTACCTATGCCACCTGCTAAGTTGCATTAACTGTGGACTGAAAAAGTACCACTATAAAATGTTGACATATCTCTGCTACAGTAATGTGTGACAAATAGAAACTAACATAGAAAAAAAGAAAAAATGAAAGACATGTGTACCCTACTTCACGAGTGTTATCTACAGTACTTATATAGATCTAAGAACATGCGTGACTGCATACTCTATTTACTCCTTGTATCATATATAAACATGACTCTATGTGTATCTTATATCAACATACCTCCCCTTGTAACAGTGTATATCCCTAGTTTCCATCCCCTTGACATGGCCATGTCCTCCCTCCGACCCCTGTATCATACTTACTCCCTACCGTCCCCTGTATCATAATCCCTCCCTTCTTCCCCTGTATCATAATCCCTCCCTTCTTCCTCTGTATCATACTTCCTACCTGTACAAATCTCCCGCCTCCCTTAGTCATATGAACCACCCCGTATACCTCCTCTCTGGTGTCAGGAGACATCATCTCACAACCCAGGGGAGTATTGTACCATTCCCCTTATATGTATGTATTATGCCATTATGTATATGTATATATGCCTCCCTCACTGTATACCCAGCACTGTATGTCCCCCCCCCCCATTGTATCCAGAACTGCAGTGTAAGCAGCGCTTCCCAGGCTCACCACCGACCAATACCATATGGAACCGTGAGTCGAGGGCTGATATCAGGGAGGTAGCACCTATATTTCTGTGCTCCACAATTAAAAGCTGTAAATAGCTACTCCAGGACTTTCCTTCAACAACCAAGAGAGGGGTGTTACACCTGAAGTATCAGGTAAGGTGTCACTGAAGAAGGATCAAGTATGTTCTAATGAAGAATTTGATTTCAGGCACAAGTCAGTCAGATTTCAGAATGACTCTAAATATTCGTGTTCCGTTTTTTACAATGCTTTATCGGGGTGAAAAACTTTCCAGAAGTTTCGCGTGAGATGTCCTGGAATCGTAATAACTGCTGACTGAAAACGAAATTTTCATAATAATCTACTTGATCTTTGTTCAGTAACACCTTAGCTCGACATGTAAAGGTGTATCGTATGGAGGAGGACTGCTGAGCCTTGATAGCAAGCTGTGAAGCCTATGCCCAGAGTTGGACACATAAAAAAAAAAAAACTTCAGGTGCGGTTTATACAAGGATCCATCGCTCCCTGTGAACTAGACACAAAATATTTATAGTCATCATGAAATCGGGTTCATTTCTAGTCGGCAACGAAGATTTCATGATAAACTACTTCGTTTTCCCTGCATAGACACCTAACCTGATATGCTTTGTTCCTCTATCAATAGTACAAACAATGAATCGCTGAAAACGGGAGAAAAATATTTATAGTCATCCTGGAATTAGGGTGATTTCTTACTGTAAATGAACATTTAATGATATCCTGTTTCATCTATCGTCAGTGACACCTTTCCTGATACTTAAGGTGCGATTTTTACCACGAATCATGGCTCCGTGAGAACAACACAAAATATTTATATTCATCCTGAAATTGGGTTCATTTCTATTCGATAATAAGTAACTTTAGCTTTCCACTAGTGACACCTTGCCTGAAACTTCTGGAGCGTTTCTCACCCCGAAAATGCATTGCAAAAAGAGTAAAAAGAATATTTATAGTCATCCTGTAATAGGGATGATTTCTGACGGAAAAGAAATTTTTCATAAGAACATACTTGATCATTCTTCAGTGACACCATATATGATACTTCAGGTGCGTTCATTACCACGAAGTATGGCTCCGTGAATACCAGACAGAAAATACTTATAGTCATCCTGAAATCAGGAGATATTTCTTGTTGGCAACGGAGATTTCATGATAAACTAACTTGTCTTTCCTGCACCGACATCTTCCCTCATATGCTTGGTTCCTTTTTCAATAGTACGAACAAAGAATCGCATAAAACAGATGATAAATATTTATAATCATCCTGCAATAAGGTTGATTTCTCACTGTAAATGTACATTTAATGATACCCTACTTGATCCATCTTCAGTGACACCTTACCTGGTACAAATGGCGCGATTTTTACCGCGACACCTGGCTCGGCGAAAACCACACAAAATATTTATAGTCATCCTGAAATTGGGTTCGTTTCTAGTCGAGAACGGAATTTTAATAATTAAAAATGCGTTCATTTCTACTCGAAAATGGGTTTTTAATTATAGATAACTTTATCTTTAAACTAGTAACACCTTACGTGAAACTTCTGGAGCATTTTTAACCGGGAGAAAACATTGCAAAAACTGAACAAGAATATTTATAGCCATCCTGATATCGAGATGATTTCTGACTGAAATCAAATTTTTCATAAGTACATACTTGATCTTTCTTCAATGACATCTTACCTGATAATTTAGGTGCGATTATTACCACGATGTATGGCTCCGTGAAAACCAGACAGAAAATATTTATAGTCATCCTGAAATTGGGTTCATTTCTAGTCGAAAAAGAATTTCTAATAATAAATTACATTATCTTTCCACGAATATTACTGTACGTGAAATATCGGGAGCGATTTTAACCTCGAGAATGCATTGCAAAATCGGAAAAAAATATATGTAGTAATCCTGGAATCGTAATGATTGTTGGTTGAAAACAGATTTTTAATACTAACCTACTTGATATTTTTTCTGTGACATTGTACCTGATTTTTACCAGGAACCATGGCTCCGTGAGAACGAGACACAAAATATTTATAGTCGTCATGAAATCGGGGTCATTTCTAGTCGAAAACGGATTTTTAATAATAAATTACTATATCTTTCCTCTAGTGACATCTTAAGCGAAACTTCTGGAGAGTTTTTCACCCCGATAATGCATTGCAAAAAATGGAACACGAATATTTATAGTCATTCTGAAATCTGAATGACTTGTGCCTGAAATCAAACTATTCATAAGAACATACTTGATCTTTCTTCAATGACACCTTACCTGATACTTCAGGTGCGATTATTACTACGATGTATGGCTCCGTGAAAACAAGAGAGAAAATATTTATAGTCATCCTGAAATCAGGTTCATCTCTATTCAGCAACGGAGATGGCATGGTAAACTACCTTGTATTTCTTTCACTGACACGTACTCTGATATGCTTGGTGCGTTTCTCACTACGAACAAATAATCGCAGAAAACTGAACAATTCGGTGGAGCTTTTTTAATTTTTTTTTTTTTAAATTCTTTTGTGGCTAGTGCGGAAAAGGTGCCAACTGGTGAGAAAAAAATTGTGTTTAAAGCATTTTTCTCTAGGACAATATCTTCTGTCCCCGCCAGCTCATCAAAGTTTGAAGAATATCTTCTGTCCCCGCAATGTGCTTGAATATTGAAAAATTCGATTTTTTCTAGACAAATTTTAAAAAAATCCCAAAAATCAAATACAAAGAAACTCACATATGGCTAGTTCCTAAGTTGTTTTATATCACTTATACTTTATCTCTGCAAAATTTCGGCGAGATTGGTTAATATCTTCTGTTCCCGCACGTCACTTTTAAATATTAATTATGCAGTATTTATCTATTATATATCGAAAATCCAAGTGTTGTCAAATGAGGGTGGGGGGGTGGGGGTCTTACAGCTTTTCTTTTTTTAGCTCGTTAATGTATATCTAGAATTAAATATTAAAACACAGCTCTTCGCCTATTGCTTATTTAGATATTGTAACTAAAAAATAGCCCATAACTCACCTCGAGGAGGTGGCTGTGTATCGAGTTCCACCCATTCTCCAGGCCTTCCACCCTACCATTACTGAATTTACTTATATCTTATGCTGCTTCTTGGTGTCAAACTTAGGGATGTTCTTCCTTGATTCCAATGTATTCTTAATGAATCCTTCTCTTTCTGCTTCTCTGCAAACATGTTCTGATGCTTCTGTTACTAACATAATTAATCTTTCAACAGCTTGTGTGTGACAGGGGATACCTTTGTAGCGTGATGATGGCATGCCTCCTGTCTGAATAAGTTCTGTTATATCTTCCTGACTCATGTTCTTCGTTAATGGTGGTTCTGTTATTTCTGTGTTTTACCAGTTGATCATATCTATGAATGTACTGCAGTTGAAATTTAACTCAGGAATTTGAAAACTTATGATTCCTGATCTGGCTGATGTTTGAGCCTTCAAAATTCTTCGCCATCCCAACTCTCTGATATGCTTATGGTCGTCGTTTATCATAGAAAGCAAGATGTTTTCCGGATGGCCAAAGTACGCATATCTCTGAATAACTAGATTTACTATTGCTTGAATATTTGCATCCATCTTTGCAGTTGAGCAGGGCAGTACTCCCAAGGTGGATGGAAGGCTGATGATAGGGAGAGCTGGGGCTCCCGTTTCATCAACTCTCAGGACTTGTTCCTGACCATCCCCCTTTGCTGAACTTTTTCAGTGTCTCAGTAACACAGAGAGTAGGCCAGCATGCTCTACAATACAAGTTTCTCTAACTGTCAACACCAAACTACATGCACACTACACACTACACTTTCTTTTCAAAAATCATTAAAAAAAATGGCGCACGTGAACCATGCCTCGGAGTCCCCGGGGGGGAGGGGGGGACCATAAATGCCCCCCACCATCCGCCCCTCTCCCGGTGACGACTCACGGAGTTGCCTGGAACCACTGTCTGACTCACTCCTTCTTCATTTCCGTAACATTCGCGGCCTTTCCTCTAGCTTTCGCTCTGTTGAACACCACCGCTTCTCTAAACCTCATCTCTTTCTCTCTGAGACCCAGCTGTCTAAGGGAACTGACAGCAAACCTTTTTCCGTATCCTCCTACTTTCTCTATACTCATTTCAAAGCCAAAGGTGGCTGTTGTGTATATGTACACAACAACCTATCTTGCTCTCGTGTTCCTGAACTTGATTCTTCTGAATTCTCTACTCTCTGGCTTCGGCTCTCCTGTCATTCTCTGACTAAATATATCTGTGTTGTTTACTTATCTCCTAATTCTACTATGAAAAATTCTTTGACTACCTTACTTCTATGATGGAACACATTCTATCCATTACTCCTTTCTCTGAAATCTCCATTCTAGGAGATTTCAGTGTTCATCACCACCTTTGGCTCTCCTCTCCTTTTTCTCCTTTCTCTAAAATCTCCATTCTTGGAGATTTCAGTGTTCACCACCACCTTTAGCTCTCCTCTCCTTTCACTGATCCACCTGGTGAACAGGCCTAGAGAACTGGATAGTAATATTCGAGAGAGGAGTAGGGGAGTACTGGGGATAAACCGAAAGTAGAGTGAGCCCATTCTAATACAGAGTGGAGAGCTGAGATAGGTACTAAGTCTGCAGTGACACGTCCATTAATAGCATCGACTAGGATACGAACCAAGGTAGTGACCTGAGAGAATAGAGAGTCAATGGCCAGCTGGAGATTATCCATGTTGAGTTTGAGATAGAAGAACTGAGAAATAACGTTGAGATTTGAGAGGTGTTGTTTTAAGATGTCAGTGAAGTTAGTGTAAGTTAATTCATTTAGGTGGGCTGTAATATTCTGTAACATAGTGTGTTGGACCTTGATGACTCGGCGTTGAGATTCTAGGGCTGAAGCTAAATGAGCTAGGTCAGATTTGAAGTCAGAAGGGTCACGGGCTGTAGCGACGCCAAACAAGCCACTTAGAATCTCACATCAGAGGTCAAAGAGACCTCGTTTCACACGAGAACGACCTACACGTGGCTGAATGGAGAATGTGTTACGGAGCTCAGTGAATTTGCCAGTAATGTACTGCAACTGCCAGGAGAGTGGGAGGAAAAGATGATATAAATACTGATTTGGGTTGTGTTTCCCCATGAGGGCTGTGAGGTGGGTCTTGATTTTGTGGAGCTGGTGCGCATAGGCAGGCAGGGGGATGGCAACGTCGTCCAGGGGCGCAAGATCGTAGCGCAGGGAGACTACATCTTCAGTGAACATTACCTCACCTCCCGAGCCGACCAAGGTCCCGGGAAGTACTCCACCATCGTCCTCACCTGACCCGGAGCGTAGGTGGGTCAGCATTGCCAGCAGGTAGACCGCTAACATCATACCTAGAAGATTAGGTTAGAATTAATGGGAGAGTTCCTGGAGACATTGACAGGCGGAACGCAGTTTGGACTGATACTGATTGGTTGATGAATGAGTAGGCGTAGGGGGAGATGAAGGAGACTGATGGATAGGTGGAGATGGGGTAGATTGAGGGATTTGTGGAGTAGGAGGGAGAGCAGTCGGTTGTGCAAGTGATTTTTCCAACACTTGGCTCCGCGGTGCACGTTTTAGATCGTCAGCAAGGACCCACTTAGTGTCTGTAGTGGAGAGGTCTTGGATGTGGAACTTGTTTGCTTGTTTATTCAGTACGCGATGGGGGCCGGTAAATTTGTCATCCAATTTAGAGGTGCACGTATGGGAATGAGCAAAGACTAGATCACCGACGTTGATAGTGATAGGAGAGGCAGATTTATGTTGCCATTGTATCATGTCCTCCTTAGATGAAGCGAGATTGGATGTTACATACTGATGGATTGTTTTGAAGTTGGCCAATTTTACTTTGACATAGTCATCCATGTTATAGATGGGGTCTGGCTTTGAGGATAACAGGGTGTATGGTAGGTGTTTGTCAAAACCAAAGAAGACAAAGAAGGGAGATTCGCCAATGGAAGCCTTGATGGAGCTATTGATTGAGGATGCCACTTGGGGAATCCAGTCATCCCATGACGAACTATGGGAGCCTAGGTGTCTGAGGCACTCTAAGATTTTCCTATTGTGGCACTCTACAAGGCCATTGGAAGCTGGATGGTTAGGTATGACATTGCATTTATTAACTTTAAAGCGGCGACAGATCTCATCCAGGAAGCTATTGTTGAACTTAGTACCATTATCAGAGGATGGTATGTGGTGTACTGAACGGGCAAATTACGTGATCTACGAAGGCACGTGCAACACTCTTCCCAGTCTTATCTGAGAGGGGGACGAGGACACAGTAGCGTGAGAAGTGGTCGACCGCTACAAACAAATACTCTGCACCTGATTCCGTAAAAGGGAGAAGATCGATGGAAACTGTTTCCCATCGTCGTGACGGTGCAGGTGAGCCGGTGGAACCTTTGTGGCGGTGGCACGAGATGCAAGAGTCACAGCGCGCACTGATATCACGACGTGCTTGGCTCAAGCATAGGTCTTTACCTGGTTGGGATGCGTGAGTTGTATCATGAACGATGTGAAGGACCGCAGATATCAGGTCAGTAGGGACAAAGAGTTGGTGTACTCCTCTGTTGGGCAAATCCTTCCCTGTAAGGAATGTTTTTCTGTACAGGAGACCATCTTTTAGTATGAACTCATCTAGTGGTACTGGTAGAGCAGGTAAGGTCGAGGCATCTCCTGATTCGAGGAAATAAACTACTTGGGACCACATGGAATCTGCGCTGAGAGTTTTGAACATCCTCTGATGTCAAGGTTGTGCTGTCAGTGGCCTTGGGCTGCAGGGACGTGACAGGTGCGGCTACATGAGGGCGTCTGCGACTATATTCGATTTCAATGGGACATACTGAAAAGTGGGATTAAAGTCCTGGATGGTGATGGACCATCTAGCTAACCTACTGGTGAGGTTGCGTCCCTTAAACAAATCACATAGAGGAAGGTGGTCTGTCTGGATATGCACTGGATAACCATATATTATGTCTCTGAAATGTTTCAAGGACCAGACGACTGCCAAAGCTTCTAAATCGGTGACACTGCAATTACGTTCAGCGGTGGTGCGCGACTAGCATACACTATTACACGCTTCCTGGATGCTTGATCGAGCTGCATTATAACTGCACCAAGTCCTGCGCCTGAGGCGTTTGTTCATAGAAAGAAGGGTTTGGTATAAGCAGGGAATGCTAAAATTGGGGCATTGACAAGAGCTGTCTTTAGTGCTTGGAAAGCCTGGGACTGATGGTTACTCCATACAAAGGATACATTCTTCCTTAGTAAGTGGGTTAGAGGAGCAGTGATCTTTGCCTAATCTTTAATGAATCTGCGATAGTAACCACTTAGGCCTAGGAAACTTCTGACAGCATCGGTAGTGGTATGTTCTGGGAAATTGATGATCGCCTTAGTTTTGTCGTCATTAGTATGAATGCCTTGTGTGTCGACGACATGTCCTAGAAAGTTGATTTTCTTTCTCAGGAAGTCACATTTACCGAGGTTGATTTTCAGGCCTGCTAGCTGTAGGCGTTCCAATACTTGTTGTAGTCTGGGAAAATGGTCAGGGACTGATTTACTTACAACAATGATGTCATCTACTTAAGCAAAAAGAAAGTGTCCCATCATGCCACCAAAGACCGAATGGATAAGTCGCATGAATACTGAAGGAGCATTTCTCAAACCAAAAGGAAGTCTCTTAAACTGAAAATGTCCGGAAGGGGTGCTGAAGGCTGTAATTGAGCGAGAGGATTCTTCCATTTCGACCTGCTAGTAACCAGTGAGGAGGTCTAGGGATGAAAAGACTACTTTCTTTTCACCTAGTGATTCTAGCAAATCTGTGAGGACAGGTAACGGGAAATGGTCTGGAACGGTTACGGAGTTTACTTTAAGGTAGTCCAGTACTGGTCTAAAATTGAGATCCTTCTTTGGGACTAAGAAAAGAGGGCTATTCCATGGACTGGCGGAGGGCTCGATAATGTCCTGAACTAACATTTTCTGTACCATCTGATCTGTCTGTTTTCTCAAGCTGTGAGGTAACCGATATGCTGGTATGTAAATCGGCTGAGTTCCTGGTAATATTTCTACGTGATGTTTGACTAAGTCTGTCTTGCCGATCTGTTCTCTCGGTAAGGCAGTTAATCCGGACCATATGGGAGGCACTGAGGGGTGGAAACGTGGGTGGCGAGGCTGAGGGCAAATGTTTCCACAGGCAGATGCAAAGCTGGTGGGTGGCAGATGTGGCAGATGCAAAGCTGGTGGGTGGCAGATGTAGCAGATGCAGAGGGTGACATCGGGGGAACGGCAGATGCTGGAGAGGGCCACCAGGAGATGAACAGTGTCTGAACAGGTGTCGGAACAGGTAAGAGAGGTGCGGAGGGTGGCGGCGGCGACGGTTACAGCCTGTGTGGGGTTGTGGTCGGTGTAGAGAACGGCACTGGTGTGGGAAATCGGACACCTGTAGATGCAGAGCCGGTATTAGCAGGTACTACGCTACGAGAGGCAGTGAGAGGGCGAGGCTGTGATATGCGGGGCGTCAAGGAGTTGTTGGTGGCACTAAAACACCGTAGGAGGCGGTCAGAATCAATGGTTTGAAACACCGCTGCTATCAAATGTTTGTTACAACCACTTGATGGTGTAACGAAAGTCCTGGAGTAGCTATTTACGGCCTTTAATTGTGGAGCACGGAGACAGTAGTTATCCATAAGTATCAGAGTTAGCCCTCGACTTACAGTATATGTTTCTAGTTGGTTGGTCAAGCCTGGGAACGCTGATGACGTCTGCAGTTTTAGTGGGGTACATAGTGAGGGGGGGG
>JAGKTI010018125.1:0-17941 GCA_018397915.1 Birgus latro | reverse complement strand
TAAGAAGCCATAAGACATTAAAGGGTAGTTTGGAAAATAAATCGTTAAGGAAGGTGTCAGGGAGCCTCCTTATCTCACAAGAATACGGGCTAAGGAGAGTCTGCACTTCCTCGCTACTTCATTCCCTCTCGTCCTTCCATAGGTCTCTCTCTCTCTCTCCAGTTCCAGTACGTTATGTGAACTCGCTGGTAATCTGTTAGAAGTTATTAGAAGTAGAATTTTCAATGTATTTGCTAGACAGAATTTGGCCTACCATAACACTGCGTCTCATTACACCAGGGCTGACTGGCTTGTATTCAAATTCATGACCAGATTCCCCAAGATTTACCACCAAATCAATTTTTTCATCACCACGTACACGTAAGGAAAAATGAGCGTTTTAGTCAGTCACTGCTGCAGAGCGCCACACATCTCATTTCACAAACTTTTAGATTATTACATCACTGGTTTTCCAATACAATAGTTTATTTTTCCTCTTTTTCACGCACCAGATTCTTGCAGCCCGCAATGTTTTTCCCATTAAAAAAAAAAAAAAAATCTGGTTCAGCTAATTTTAAGATGTCTGCACACACTGGATTTAATAGACTCGAGGTTAAAGGCAGAGGTAAATACACTTTCAGGAAGACAGTTTCAGAGTTGACCTGTTTGTTGCATAAATAAAAGTAAAGTATCAGAAATCTTTTGCACTAGAGAAGTGGACAGAAATGTTGTGAGAGTGTGTGCTAACAAGGCGAGTGCTATGTGCCCGTAGTAATGGAGGAGGGATGCAGGCAGGCAGTTCAGAGGAGCTGTGACTATTGTAATGGTGAGAGTAACGAGATAAAAGATGCAACAGTGCAACAGTGAGCGAGGTCGGGGAGAGCCAATAAGAGGGATGGAATATAGGAGGCGAAAATTCTATGACTCCACCCTGTCTAGACGATCTGTACATGGGTAAATGCCCCATATTACATGAAAGCTGTTTTCCATACAGTGACAAAGATCAACAGCCGTATGGGTGTAAAGAAATGGAACCGGCTTAGCACACCTACTTTCTTGGAAGCAGATATTGCAAGTGAGGTAATAAATTATGTTTTTTCATGACAGGTCCCGAGGACATGAAACTCCAAGGACGCTGAGAAAAGGTGAAGGATCGAGTTGTGTATTGCTGAACGTTAAAGGATACTCATGTGGAAGATTTTGGTGGGTTGAAATGTATATGAACTAAGTTTCTGAAATACAATCAGTCATATGAGCCAAGTCAGAGATTAGTGTGCCATAGCCTAAGCTCGTGACTGCGAAAGAATCTTCTGTGACCGACACAGTGAGAAGTGGGTGGAGAGGTGAGAAGTGGGTGGAGAGGTGAGAAGTGGGTGGAGAGGTGAAAGGTAGTCATTAGTATGTGAGTGGAAAGGGTTTGATGTGTTGCTCAGACCATTGTGACAAGAAAGAAGAGAGTTGGTGACAAGACAGAACCTTAAGGAACACCACTATTCATGGCTATGGAAGAAGAACAGTGGCCATTTACAACTGAAACTATAGAGTAACCAGAAAGGAAGCTAGAGGTAAATTCCATGATAGAAGGATGTGAAAATGGAAGGTGACGAGGTCAGCACTGAACCGACCGTGGCAGAATTCATCCTGGCGATTGGAAAGAAGACTATAATAAGAAAGGTCTGTAAAAAGTTGTTCATTGAGGATTGATCTGAATACTTTAGAAATACAGGATTTTCAAGTAACTCGGCGACAGAGGGTTGGGAACGCCACCCTTCTTCAGGACAGACTATATGAGAGCAATCTTTTAGAAAGATGGATGGGTACAAGTCGACAGATACAGGCAAACTATTCACCTATGTAGGGTGTCAGCACAGAAGCACAGTTCTTGAGAACAACAGGATGAGCCCCATCAGGCCTGTGCACGTTATTCATATTGAGGCCAGTGAGGGCGGAAAGTACATCACTTGGAAGAATTCTAACGTCGTCATAAGGAAGTCAGAAGCGGAGGAGATAGACAGACAGCACCGGATTCGTCCTGGTAGAACTGGATGAGAATGTCTGGATGGAAAATTTTGCCTCTTTAGTAGAAGAAACAGCTACAGAGCATTCAGAGTGGAAAAGAGGAGGGAAGGAGGATTTCATTTGGTTGAGAACTAGTTGGAACTCCGTTATCACCGTTGTGGTTATTCTGCTGCTCTTGAAATTTCTGTCCACCTCTGTTTGAGGAGCATGGTTTTCCAAGACTCTGAATGTTAGACTAAAGCAGCATAAGTGACCTGTGGTTCAAGATTAACGCTGCTGTGTCAGTAGTTACCCGGTTACTGATACCTCAAATGATGGCAAAAATGTAATTCAGACTTACTCCTAAAACACTTCTGTAGTGTTCATTAATGGACATGTAATTCAAACTTACTCCTAAAACACTTCTGTAGTGTTCATTAATGGACGTGCACTGGTCCATAGTTTTCTTTACCTGAGTGGTAAAACTGCCATATTCAATATACTCATGACGTACTGTTTACACCGAAGAAAGATATAGGTGGTTGTATGGAGACCATGGAGGTTACTGTATGCTAAATATCCAGGAAGCCACAGAACAGATAAGGTTACAGTTAAAGGTTACAGATAAAGTTACAGTTATCAGATGAAAAATGGAGAAAGTTGAGGAAGGGTCAGGTTTGCCTGTCTACGGCGGGAGAGTCGTTAAGGCAGACAAATGGTGCTTGCTGCTGCCCCAGTCCTCCACGGTATGACAAGCGACCTTTGAATTTACTACCCACATCCCAAAATCAGTTTAACATACGAACAAGCTGACGTAAAGAGGTCTCACGTCCGCCTGGGAGTCACCCGGTCTCTTTGGTTACAAGCCTAGTGTTCCCGAATACACCATTGCCACCCGAGAGTTCATTGATTTTTTTGATCAGCTAAAAAAATCTCCAAGTTGAAAGAGCTGACTAGTGCAATGAAAATACAGTACCGAGACTTCATATGTACTTATTTAATTACTGGAGACGTACAACTATGAGCAGTTAGTGGAGAACATTTTCATGCGTTTCATTAGCTGTTTCAAGATTTAAGACAGAAGGTTGGAGTGACGGTTTTTGATCGAGCGTACCCGTTACAACCGCGCCGCCATGGATTCAATATTTCATCATCAATATGCACTGTGGTATTAATCAGATTTTCCCTTCAGCCATGTTATTAATTTTTCCTGACGTTTTTCTTTACCTTTTATATCCTTGTATATTGTCTTATAATATTTTCACTGCACTTTCCAATACTGAATGGTGATCATTCTTACATTTTCTTGACGGTATAATTAACTTGGGTTATCCACCTGTCATGCAATAGTCTCAAACTAGTTCCCAAAATCACTAACTCGCTTAAAATGTAACATACGATCTTGAAAAAACAAATTAAGTAAAATTACTATTGGTTTTTTGCGTTCGTTAAGAAGACCAAGCACTGTTACTGATCACCTTACAACTGAGAGATGGGCAAGTGGTACATTGCTGAGATGTCATTCAGATGGGACCTGACACCAATCCCGGACTAAGTCAGGGAATTGTTAGGGGATCTGAATGTCATTAAAAGTTACTGAATTAAGACGTCTTTCCTCGTTATCTTATGACCCGATGATTATACTTAGTGTAGGGCTGTACTTAAACCTTTTAGTTCGAAGAGTTTCTCATAAGCTAAATGAAATGATGTCACCACAGTAAAAACGTTAACTGCAAAAACCACAGACATGTCATAAAACACCTTCGCTAACACAGTATAGGGCGCTGTGTAGGATATATTCTGCTTTCCCAATATTCGGGTGTATTTTTGGAGCCAAGGCCTTTTCAATCCTTGTAAGCAAAGGAACAAAACCTGAATTGGCTCCATTTTTTTTTTTCTGTCACCCCAAAGGCAGCCATCTTGAAATCATACATGGCCGCCCTGAAAACCCAAGTTTGGCCCCGCCTCTGTACCTAGTTAATGTAGGATCGCAAATGATGGGTCAAAATGTACATAATCTGGGAAGGAGGAATGAATTAAGTAGGTTAGAATGACAAGAAATGCATTTATGCATGATTTTAGTGGTCCAGCATTTGTTTTTAAAGATTCTTTTGTTGAAAGTTATTGACAGCATGCATCCTAAGCAAGGTTGTATTTTGTGAAGGCAAAGCCCTTTTAACTTTCAAATTCAAAGAAGTTTTCTGATCCGAGAGACTTTATTAAGAAAATCAAACCAAGTTCTGACACAGGCTGTATAATACACATATAGAGATATCTGAGTTGCGGACAGTGTTGTGCATAGGAGATATATCTGAGTTACGGACAGTGTTTTGCCAGTTCATCTCCTGATAAAGTAATTTAGCTACCACAGAAACTAATATATTTCCAGCAGGTTACTTACAAAGTAATTAATAACTGCATATGAAACACTATCATTAATAAGTAGTCGAACATTAAAAATTATACACATATCAGTGAATTTCATTTATCTGATACAGTCCTGCATTTAGCTATTAATTTCAGCATCAGAATCAGATTCATCAGCTTCAGGGCTGTGAATGGAAAGAAAACTTTTCTCACAATCCTCTCCTCCTTCGCACTCACACAAGTCAGTGCAAGATAAGTTATTCTGTTTGCAGGAACACTTTCGAGTGCAGCAGCTGATCTTACACCCTCACTTCCTGAGCTCAACAATGGCTGATGGGGCTGCACATAATAGATAATTGTGCACTAATTTTGTCATTAAATGTTTTAGACCATTCAGACTGGCATGGGTCAGGATGTTTGGGATGAAGAACTAGATGTTAATGCCATATATAAGCTTGCATGTGAGCTCGAAGAATGTACTGGCGCCAAGTTGCAGATGTAGGAGGGATTTTCTCAGTACGTGAATTTCCGGTGAAATGGCTCCATCAGAGTTCTCCTGCAGTTTTCCCTTGATTTTTTTTTTTTTTTGTGCTCATCAACTGGCAGAGAAAACTTTCACAATGACATCGTGCTGACAGAGGGCTGCTTATCCCTACCCAAATTAACCAGAGCTTTAAGAACTGCTGATGAAGACTCTGAATGCAGTTTTTTCCCCTTTCCACGAATTGGGCCGCATGTGTCACACCCTGTCAAACAATGAATGTATTTTTTCCAGTTTTGTGTGTAGCACAGATGGTGACAGACAATATCACGGGATAGCAGACCACCAGAGGTTATTACATATGCAAGATGTGCTTTAAACTTTTTTCATTGCTCTGAACTATTTCACTGATTTTATTGCCTCTACCGATGAACAAGCATAAATATAATGGCCTGTGTCTCCCTGGCAAAAGAAGCACCTATCTTTATCGAATTTACCAGACTTGATTCGAGTGCAGAGTGAAGTTGTTGGTCGAGGCTCTTGTGTCTGTGAACGTGATGACGGCCGACCTCTTTTGCGGTTTGTAAGCTGAGCAACATTTGTAGATACATATGCATCATTGTACCTCTTTTCACCTCTTGCCGTATGAGCACGGTTGATTACCATCTTGTAGCAAAAGGGCGTGCCATGATGCTTGCCTGTCCTGTAAATCTGAACCCTCTATGACTTAAAGCGTAGAGTACCAGATTCTGCTCTTTGATGAGGGGCCTTAAAAAATTTTCGTATGAATCGTGTTTAAAGTATGCATGTTTACAGACAACTAATTGCTCTTGAATCATTTCTTGACAAAAAAAAATGCAAAGCTCATAATTCGTACATTTTCTTTTGGCTTGAGGCTCGTCTGAAGGTGCCCTCTTCCCACCGCTATATGTAAATCATTCAAACGACTCCATCACTACCTCCATCACGACCTGGAGGAAAGAAACAAAGCAAATTAGGACAACGACACTTTACAGCACCACAAACGTCTGTAGCTAATATTATTTTACACATAGCCATAGAAGCAGTAAAACCAAACCCAAGATTAGATTTTGATTAGACACAAGTATGCCGTGATAGTATTGAACCGAAAATTATGTATACAGTGGGCATATTACAATTTTTGTTAGTCATACGTTAAAATAAAATGCACCATTGAATTTTGCATCCCAAATTACGTATATTTTGACCCATTATTTGTCACTGTATGTAAGTTAGGTACAAAGTTATGGCAAAACTTGTGTTTCGAAGTGCCCATGTTTGATTTCAAGATGGCCGCCGTGTGAGCGATAGAAAACAATGAAACCAACTCAGGTTTTATTCCTTGGGCTACAAGGAATGAAGGAAAAAATATTGGTTTACAAAAATTTACCCCAAAGTTAGGAAATATTACTCAGTTCTGTACACTAACACCATTCAGTATTCCTGCACAACACAAGGTGGGTGTTGGTGCCGAAGTGGTGACGTATAAAGGCCTTCATACCGCTCTTATGAGGCTTATTCAGCTTTAAATATGATCTTTATGGTTTATACCCAGAGTGGTTACATAAAATATATTTGTATTTAAAAAAATATATAATTGTATTTAAAAAATACAGATTCAAATCAGCATCGCAGTTGCACATTTCATGCTACTAATTTATTCATTGGAAGTGCTGGGCTGTTATTTCCCCGAAATATACCGTTTTCAGGAAAACTGTCAGTATGCACACGCACACACAGGCACTGTATCTCTTTCACGCTCACAAGTACACCCACACACGCACACATTCTCTCCCACGCGTACACAAACAAGAAACACATAAGGGAGTTTATGGCAGCGCTGGTATAACAAACGCTGGTGCATAAAGGACAACGAGCTGCGGATATTTTGTTCTGTGTTTAGCGTTGCCTGAAAGACTTAACGTATCTGTGATGTGAAAAGAATTTGTTGTCACTGTAGAGGAGTGAAAAGACTATATGTGAGTGAGTTTTAAGGTGAAGCGGGGCATCTTTGATCAAACAGTATATGGATGATACAGAGAGAGAGAGATATGGAAGAATCTAGTGCTATAGAACGGATAGGTGATCGTGTTATGTGGGTGAAGTATGTGCAGAGGAGCTCATGACAAAGGTCTGGCATCCTTTACTTTATTCATCGACGAATTAACGTTATCTGACAGTTATATATACGTGAAACACATCTACAAGGAAAAATACCCCTCAGCATATGTGTAGAAACTGCAGATGGTTAGGAATTTGAGGTGGAACCAGGATTCAGAGTCTTGATTGATGTGTGGGTGATTGTCTGACCTATTTCGCAGGGCATGATGTTGATAGTTCACCCACGTTCGCATTTTCCTTTCCTGCTCTTGGGTCTTACCTCACCCCATTATTAGATGGAGAAATGGTCTTGATGTCGACTGAACAGAGAAACAAAGATGATCTAAGGGGGGATGAGGCTTCAGAGGTCATATAAATAACACGAGTACGATGTTTCTGTCTTTATTTTCTTACACATTATAAGTGATATGCACATTAAAGAAGACATTTTAAGCCGGAGAGGTGAGATATAGACGCCATAACCCTCGCTCTTCTCAAACGTCCTTAACAACTGTACATTAATTCCCGACGAGCTTATCACTTACGGAAACCCACATTACCAATTTCACACTCATGAGTATAATGGCTTGTGTATTCTCCAGTCCAGTTCATTTAATATGTGACTGCTTCGCTAGCCTCTTGTGTTTGTTGCGACCCTAACCAAGGAAACATTCACTTGTCTTTCCGCCTTCACAGTTTCCTTCGATGACGATGTTGACCAGAGATGAACATTTATCATAAACGTGCTGAACTGTTGCCAGAGAATCGAGAGTGAACTCCACGCCTCTCCAGTGAAGCTAACTATATTTAGGGTCATTTTTAAGGCTTACTCATATTTGGGCTGTTTTCAGTAAGATGTAAACAAATCAGCCACAGCAGCGGACCAATATCCTTCAGTGTTTACCAGACCTAGACGGGACTGTCTCGAGTTGAAGTAAAACGGAAAATTCATCTATTGCGGCTACGGACACTTTTTTCTCCAGTCGCCATAGCAAATCATGCCTAACATTATCTTGCTAAACCAGGAGTCGTTTTCCAGCGAGTTAGGCGAGTTGTAATCTGTAGTTCGAACCCCACAACTGTGAAATGATAATTGACCGATACTGTACAAGATGTAACCGATATACTTAAAAATATTGCCGGTGTCAGTAGAGAATAATGTACAATCTTCTCTTTGACAGGTAAGATGACAGTTGGTTCTAACCATAATTAGGATACAGCACATCAGTGTATGCATACCTTGTGAAGTCTTCGTGTAGATATTATATAGGCATTAGCATATATCTCATAAACACAATGTACAGGATGTAGTGTCTGATGGTAACGTACACAGTTTCTCACTAGGAATGTCAGTTCACAGTAAGTAGTGTCTGATTTCACATGATATCGGTAGACAGTCTGTTGTCCCAGACTATCAAGAATCCTTAACATACGATGTTTCTCAAAATATCCTCGCAGTCCAAACAACCAAAAAATTCATGATGTATTCAAACACGTGGAAGTCCACAGGATACCTATCAGACACTACTACCTCACCAAACATCCTCTCCCACCTGTATATAATGGCAGAGAGAAGCCCTTCACATCAGAGAAGGGGATAGAGAATGCCCGAGAGCACAATTAGGGCAGAGTAAGGAGAAAGGGGAGACTGGCCGTCACGCTAAGCTCGCTTGTAAATCACTGTCAAGATAACTGTGCAATAAAACTCAGTAACCCAAGTGTGCTGTAACTCACCTTCGTTGATAATACATCTCACGACTTTATTCTGGTTGTATTAAATAATCCATAATTGACTTCCTTACAAGTACCTACGACCACGCTATCGAGATTCGTCATTAATGCTTCGGTCGTGTTCTGGGCTGGATAAAGCTTGGCAAGACTGATGGAGTGAATCATGACAATTCTAAATTAACACCAGTTCATAACACACGATAATATTCTACATAATATTCACAATTTTTCAAAGCAGTTCTCGCGTAACTGACGGTAATATTATACAGTACTACAAAGCCATTGTTGATTAGCAGTATTATGAACAGATATCAGATATTTTGTCCCGAGTAATATTTTGATAAGAATGAGTGCGGAAAATTATACATGAAAAGATCAACTCTATGTCACATTCGCGTATATTCCTCATTGACAGTTTTGTGCGAGCGTTTCCCATTCAGGCTGACCATCCTCGCCAAGGTGTCAGCTGAGAGGAGTGTCTGGTATAAAGATAATATTTTGACCGAGCGTACCTCCTGCAGATATGATAACTATCCATTTTATTTCAATTTTGATCGGCTACCGGCTGCTGCATCTTGCCCAAGGCTGACCATGACTACGCAGAGCAGGGGAGTCTTTCTTTCCTTAGCCAGAATTATGTGTTCCTGCTCCACACCTATGCAGTACATGGAAAATTATGATACATCAGGTATACGAAAATACAGTAACATGCTGCAGGTTAGAAACGAACAAAACCTGCCCACCAATGTAAGGGTTTTCAAACTTGATGGGTTAAGCCGCCTTCATTAAGCTCTTTACGGATTGAGGTGCTTCAAAGTTCAATACCATCATTCTAGAGGCAGCAAGAATGTTTAACTTCTATTACGCCAGTGACCACTCTACTTGTCCACACCTGCCTGCTTACATTTTTTTCCCAGGTAACTTGACTAGACAATTATGTTCAGCAAAGGGTAAACTTTTGAACTGACTGGGATAACAACACTCATCACTTAACTGTACATGTTCTTTGCACCGCTGGTTGTTTAAAAATTGGGGAAAAAAATGGTTATGGTGGTAACGAGAGCATATCACTAGACTTGCCATTGTGATGTAATTTTTAGCTTCCATGATTAAACTTTGCGTCTCATTTTACACATAATAGCATCGGGCCAGTGAGGTGCCTCCATAGTGTGGGAAATTACCCGCCTGGTGTGGTAATATATTTGCCCACTCGTCTTTGTCCGCCTACTTCCCAAGGTAAATCCACATACCTCTCATATATCACACCCCTCTCACCTCAGGCTTCTGTTCCCCAGCACTCACAGGTCAAATTAAGCCAACTCCAGCACACTCTTATCCAGGAATCATTTAACATGAACGCACAATCCTGCCATATATTAACTGTTTTTACTACGAAGTCTTGGAATGGGTGGTCTTAAACAAATCGCCTCCATATCATCCTGCCTAAGTGAGGTGGAAGACATGTAACCTGACACGGCCAGTATCGATAAAATGTACCTGAACAGATCTGAAGTGACGTTGATGAACCTGCATTGACATGACTGGTCTTGGATGACTGAATCGGATTAAGGATCGTATAAAAGTGGCGTTTGCACATTTCGTAACCTTGTTTCCTCAGCAATTTATTCTGCACAATGCACCCAGATATCCTCTTGAACGTTATTGATACAACTTACGTCGATTTCCAAGTGACACTGATACCCTACAAGAGAATGTTAGGGTGCCATACGCATAAATCACTGAGGAGAAGGAGCTACGATACCCACGATGTGACTTATAATGCGGCCCTCAGTGTGAAGGCTGTGAATCGGCCAGAACTGAACTGCGTAGAGCTGACTTCACCTCTGGGGCGTTGGATGGGCCAAGCTGAACACCAGTGGACCTGACTCGCCCTTATCCGACCTACAGTGATCTGACAAGGTGGAAATGGATATGTGGTGTTCATGAGCTTTTTGTGGCCTTGGATGGCTGATTGGACCTTACTCAATCTGACTGTGGGGGAATAGAGGCAAAGGTTCTCACTGAGCATTGACCTACTGACCTTAATATATCCAAACTAACTTGTATGGTTCTAACTTGATTCACAGCACAGGACCTAAATTTTACACACTGCATTGCAACTGGCGGAAGACCTTAGCCTGTGTTCTCGTAGGTTAAGGAGGCTCTCTAACACCTCTTCCTTAGCGATGTATTTTGGATATGTCCGGTTAATATCCTCTTGGACGCCATCTATCCAAAGTGTGACGACATTAAAAGGATTTGTAATGCAGAAGGGGACGGTAAGGTGCAAAAAGCCAAATAAATCGCTTAAGAGTAGGTGTCAGGGAGCCAGTACGGGCCTCTCCGGTTCGCTCTGAACGTTTGTATTACGACGTACAAGAATATTCTCTGGGCATCATCGTATACCGAAGCATCATCATAATATACTGAAGCAACATCGTATACCGAATCGTCATTGTATACTGAAGTATCAACGTACACTGAAGCATCAACGTATACTGAAGCGGTTAAATCAACATTCACTTATCCAGTAATACATTCAGGTATCTCATTTACGAAGAGTTAGCTCCAGCGCCTCAGATAAACATTTTATATGGGGCTAAGGAAGGTAAAGTTAATGCCTTTTTATTATACCTTTATTTTATATTATTATTGCTATTCATTTCTATGTTTTTTTGAGCTTCAGAGGTTAGCTTTAGCCTTCTCTACTCTTTCGCTAAACTCTCTTAACTCTAACTAAGCCTAAAATTGTCATCTTTCCACCTAGAATGCTGAGTTTTGACAGATTAATACTAAATTATGGTGTCAGTCATGGAGAAGTGCTAGGAAAACAATATAGATCCACTGAATCATCTTTTTCTGCCCCTTAGCTACGTCAATAAGCTGCAAAAGGAAGGAAATCTGGAGCAGGTTAAGGTGAAAAGGGTATAGATGTTTGAATGTAGCGAGAATAACCTAATACCCTGCCATCCTGGACTGAAACGATGAAATTATTGTTCATTTTCATTCATTTTATTCCATTCTCATGCATCGTTGTAGAGTCCAACCCACTCAGCATTGCAGGTCTGACCTAAACTGCTTAAGATTATGTGGCAAAATCAAGCATAAAAGAAGACGCCATGATGTAGTGTTGCAAAGTTGCCAGCAATTTAACTCCCGGGTTCGAATCCCGGTACGGGCAGCTGCCGTCACTCAGTACAGGTGTGCATCCATCCTCTGTGGTAGGGTTTCCTGTTTTGTTTTGTTTTTTTCAAAATCCCGGGATTCCGGAACAAATCAGGGTATTTCCGGGATCCCAGGATTTCCCGTATCTGGTCAAATTTGCACTAATTAATGCTATATGGTTTATGCTTATCGTACACCCTGTGCTAATATAGTACCTAGATTTTTTTATTGGTAATTAATTTTATGCATTACATTACACAAGACCTGAAGCAATGTTCTCTTTATTAACTTTCAAACTGAAAGTCGTAAAGAATCTAAATATCAAATAGATAGGTAAGATTAAACTAGGATGTAAATTGTAAAATGAGGCATGACTGAATCAGCAGAATTTCAATCTCATTCCTTTAACCATAAAATAAACTCAGACGTTTTGAATTTATTTCTATGTTAATTAGAAGCATAATATATTTACACACATACTTAATTTCACCACCAAAATAAACTCTAACGTCAACCATGAATATAAAGGCATCAGTCTTATAGTTATGCTGCTCCACCTTGTTTAGCCTCAGTCCAGTGTGATGCTCAGTGAACTAGTTAAATTTCCGTAAAATATTAATGGAAATAGCAATGGCACTCAAACTGTCTCAAAGATAGGTATTTAAACATATAAGAATTATACTCGTACTTTCAATGCGTTGAATGCTTTTTGAAATCCCACAAAAACATAAAGAGAATACTCTATTAACCTGCGAAAAGTAATAGAATAGAATCATTTGTGTACCCATGTCATATCCTATATTTCCGTGCACAGTTACACACACTCTAAGAGCTGTTAATGAAATAACTCTTCAAGAAGCACAAACAGTCAATACTACTATCAGTCAGCCTTGTTCTTAATTTTGTGATAAAGAGGCAAGCAGCAGAAATTGCCCTTTCGGCCTCAACAGAAATTTGGTGGTACCGAGTTGAAGACCTGAAATAAATCTTCTAAATAATGTGTTCTCTCGCCCGTTGCCTCAAACACATTACACTCTTTCCCAGTATGCTTGCAGTCATACGCCTTTCTGCTTTTACTATGAACCTGTTCTATTGGTGCCTGGAGTTTAGAGATAAACAATAACAGTAAGAATTCCGGAATTTAAACAAAATTCCCGGGAAATAAAGCAGGACTATTTAGGGCCGGAATCTCGGGATCCCGGGAGGGAAATCATACTTTGTGGGTTGCTACTTAAAATATTTAGGGTAACGCCTAGGGCAGGTATCTGTGGTAACCTGGATGATGCAGTGGCCTTGTACCCCGAAAACAGTTACAAAAGCTCACTTGCTCGTTATGTAATTTGTGTTATCTTGCAGCCACGAGTTGATCTTATTTATGTGAATATTCGAAGTGAACGAGATTATATTCAGTGTTCATTGACCCCTACACTACTAAGAGACTAAAGGATTTGGTCAAAGAAATTGGAATAATATTGAAAGAGTAGGAACAAGGCCATAAATTAAAGCACCTGATTTCAGGGGTTAAGAACACAATTGCAGTGAATAACCTGCCGATCTGCTACAGCCTCTAAAGCCATCTTACGGAGCATCTCGCCTAAGTTCCTCATGGCGTTTGCTCCCTCTTTTACCTTTCTTTTTTATGTATCTTTGAAAGTTAACGTAATCTAAATCTGAAAGCTTTGTATTGAAAGGGTTATCTGTAATTTATGTTTAAGACTATGAGTGTCAGTTAAAAAAAAAAAAATCTGAAGCATAAACAAAATAACACAAAATGTGGTATTACTGTAATGAGTCCTGTAAAAACACCACCTGTGAAAAAAAAATGAAGAGAGAAAAGTACTTATTTAAATGGTACGCAGGTATGTCCCTTAAATTATATAACTTTCTTTCCACATTACTGACCGCCACGCCACGCATCGCGAAGACGTATGCAATTATCCTGGAAACATATCTGATTCTACTCTTACATCTGGACTGCCAGGGTAAGAGAATGGCAACAGAGATGGGGTGAAGCTGAAAGACACTACGATGGTGAGATGAAATTTGAAGACTTGGTGCATTTGGTTGGACCTTGCCGAGAGTGCATAGATCAGAGTGTGGGCCGGTGGAAGAGACTATGGAAGTAGATATGATTGAAGCACCCACTGTATATATGAACAATGGTGTGTGCTGCATCCTGGGCCTCGGGGCTCACATATTAGGCGAGTGTGTCAAGCAGTGTAAAGAAAAAAAAAGTACGAAAGGGACATTATCGTGCAGAACACGGTATTAAGAGCAGTTGTCTGTAGCAGGTCCTGAAGTAATATGAAGGGCATTTTAATTCTTCAGTACTGTGCATAGCTTGGATAGTACAAATTTAGCCTATACGTTGTAATCGTATTGTTTTGTTGTGATTGTTGCTGCTGTGGATTTTGCCCTAAGATCATCTGAACATAAGCGCTGTGGATTGCAAGCTAAAGGTATCATTCTGCTGCAGACCATCCTCCTTAATTCTGAGGCTAGGGAGAGACTTAGGGAATGTATAGATAACTGGAATTTAGACATGTTATGTTAACCAATTTACCCCCAGCATCTCCAATATAGGACGGAAGTGGGCATTTACAAAATTCAATAAAGAAGGGAACCCCAGGAGAGGGACCTATGAGCTTCGCGACTATGAGCCGATAGGCGGAGGGCGGTACGCTTAGTGCCCTTCCAGCAAAACCCCTCACACAGGAACTCTGGGAGCTAATGGGTTAATATCGAGGCCGCCACGTGAAGGCATCCCTCTACAGCATCATAATCGCGTTCATTGCAAAGAGTCGAAGTCAGATCAATATATAACCTCAAAAAAAAATATAAACAAATAAATGCTGATAATGTCAACTGTTAAGTGCTTTTAATATCAAGCAGTATGTCCCATAACAAACAGTTTATTAATGGACCCGGGTAGCGGACGTCCAAAGTATTACATGTAAATTATTATAAACATGTCCCCGCAAACATAAGAGTCCAAAGATGGAATTAAACACGTCAGTTCCATTACATTTACCATGAGCAAGCGAGCGAAGTTTACTCTTGATATATGGGCAAAAAATTACAATGAGCAGCCCAGCCCAGCCCAGTGGCCACGCTTTTCAGAGGCTAGTAACTTTTTGCCTGATAAATCTAGAACAATTATTTTTCTTCTCTAGACGCCAGGTCGATCAATTCACATCTGTATTTTATGATTCACAAAATCATTATCAAACCATAACACTGTGCAGAAGAGAAAACAGTTACAAAAGCTCACTTGCTCGTTATGCAATTTATGTTATCTTGCAGCCACGGGTTGATTTTATTTACGTGAATATTCGAAGTGAACGAGATTATATTCAGTGTTCATTGATCCCTACACTACTAAGAGACCAAAGGACTCGGACAAAGAAATTGGAATAGTATTGAAACAGTAGGAACAAGGCTATAAATTAAAGCACCTGATTTCAGGGGTTAAGAAACACAATTACAGTGAATAACTAGACATGCAGAAAATTATATGAAGAATGCACAGGGTCTTCTTATTATCTAGGCCAAATAGGCCACGCCATGTGTTCTCAAGCCAGTCAGCCATAAAGACGTGAAGTATATTAAATGGTTCGTGAGAAGACTAACGCAGGCTCTGGAAGGATATAAGCTAAGTATTTTCCTGTAATGTAGTCGGGTTATGTACACTGTAAAAATTAAAAAATCTGCCTGGATGTGTACTACTGTTTTGGTAATGAACGAAACGCCAGCTAATGCTCGGTAAAACAGGTGGGCATTTCTCATTGTTCTTCTTCTATTGTGGCTTAGGCCCATATTTTCGTCAGTTGAAGATGCTCCCCAAACACCTCTTCCTAAGCGATTAATTTTGTTTACTACACCTTACCCCCTTTCTGTGTTACGCGAATTCTTCCAGTGTCGCCATACTCTGCATAAATAACGTACAAAACGATATTACCTAGCTGTTGCCAAAAATAAATCGGTAAGAAAGAGCTCTTAGGGAGCTTCTTTAACCTCAGAATACGAGCCTTAGCATCGATACACATTGTAAACGTACTTTTTCTAGGGAGTGTACTTTTACCTTTTTCTGGAGGTTCTAGGTTTGGTGATGTGTAGTTTGAATAAGATATACTCCAAGGGCGAGGCTAGGTAAGATTGCCGTGAAGCTTTATACCCACATCTTGGAAATGTACATATGTAAAATATATATTTTCCAAGTCAGGTAGAAACCTTTATCTTTTCCGTAAGCACAGTTCTAATATGTTGGGTTTTTCTATCTTCTCATTAAAACGATTTCTGTTCCTGGGTTTCATAATTCCTTGAGAACAATTCACAGCACAGGTAAAGTCAGGATATAAGCCAGGTTAATTTAGTGAGGAGAGAAACATGATTTTTCTTGGCAGTTAAGGCTAAGCTGGCGGCGATAACATGCTCATACAGTACCGGGTACAGATATATGTGACTGCAGCTAATATTATCGAATGTATGCTATTTCACAATGAATTATCATCCACTTATTGAATTTTCTAGTTGTAGGTGGTGCGACCTTCATCCATTCGCCTGATGTAGCGCTGCCTACTTCTTCCTTCACCTTTGTCATTCTATCTGCCACTCTGTTTTCCTGCTTCGCCCTTTCCTTCCTATCACTTTTCATTCTCTTCTCTCCACTTCAAGCGGCTGTACACTGGTGACAGATCGAATGGTTTCCTGTAGCCCAGGACGCCTACTGTGGTGTCCCTGTTTACTAGGTGGAGACGCAAATGCAGTATCCACCCAGGAACCAAACCTCCGCAATTTACTGATACTGGTGATGACATGATGATGCAATAAATATAAACCAGTAAAGGTCAGCCACACAGTCCCTTTGTGATGCAGGGGGGGGGGGGTAAGGTCAGGCCTGGGGAGTCCCGTACAGTTAAGACTGGGACGTGACCAGCCAGATCCCTATCGGCACTACGTGATCACCAACCCCATAGGCGCAGTGGGGACGATAATCGATGGGCCACACCACTCGCTCCTCTGCTGCTTCTCCAGACATCAGTCCATCTATCTATCATCTATCTCTCTGTAGCCAAATGTCAAATGTGAAAGGGGGTAGCCTCACACATGTCGCCTCCATGTCACCCTATCCTCTGCCATCATGCTCCCCTGTCTCCAACTCACACATTCCTCTCCACCCCAACTCCATCTTATCTGCAGTCTCCCCTTCCCCCTCTCCACTTCACTCACATACACCCATCTACTCAATCTCTCACTTTCCATCCTCTCCACTTGGCTAAACCATCATAGGGTACTAATCCCAGCCCTTTGAAATAAAACCACATCAACATGTCATACTGAGCTATTCTATAAATAAATGAGAAATAGTTATGTGCCTCATGAGTGGGAGTTGACAAATTTAACTCCGATATTCAAGAAAGGAAACAGATCACAACATGAAAATTAGTTAGTTTAATAATTGTTTTGCAAGTTGTTGAAAACTATTATCAGAAGCAAGTTTGTCCATCTCAAAAACACATAGTGAATTCTTCAGTGATACTGTCTATTCAGCATACACGAACAGACCTAATTCTCTGACGATGGCTTTACCGATTATCGAAAAGCGCCTTAGAAAGTTCTCCACAGAAGTCTGCCTCAGAATGCAAAGGTGCCTTGGTTGAGAGGCGGTGTGATCAGGTGTATAGATAATTGGCTTACAAGATCTAAATAGAGTAATAATAAACGAAAAAGAATCATAAATAGAGTAATAATAAATGGAAAAGAATCAGACTGGAAATATGACAAAAGGAAATAGTATGCCAGGGATGGAAACTCTTTATACTCGTACTGCCTGACGTTCAAGGAGGAACCCAGACACTTGGGGTTTCATTCTCTCGGGATTTATCTTGGAAAGATCATATTACATCTCTTGTAAAATCTGCTTCCAAGAGATTGGGTGTAGTAAGCCGACTCCGTACCTTCTTTACCCCTGCACAGTTGTTGACTTTATACACAGGTTTAGAGTACAACTCTCATGTGTGGGGAGGCTCCCCACATACAGCTCTTCTCAATAAGGTGGAGTCAAAGGCTTTTCATCTCATTAACTCTCCTTCTCTTACT